>JAPXFQ010002686.1:137500-205257 GCA_028564705.1 Apricaphanius iberus
CGTGCCATGTGAACAGAAAAAATTAGCATTTTCTCTGGGCGTATTCTGGCACGGCCAAACATGTGAAAATGACCTTAGATATTATTCCAGGGGTTTGGTGTCTGCAGCCGTGAAGCAGGAAGTTGTTTTAAAGTCTTCAGCCTCTCTACTGTATGTACTAGTGGTTAGCCAATTTACTATTAAATCAATTAATTCCTATGTAAAACGTGCCAAAATGGTAATGATTAAAAAGTGATAAAAATCAAATATTATCGTAACAATTAAGTGAGAAACATGTAAAAGTTTAGGGGGGACATTTTTAGGGGACAGACCTGAGGAACCATTTTTTCTGCTGTTGGTGCTTCAGCCATACAGCATGAAGTTAACAAACTACAGTAAATATTTAGATGTTTAACTGGATCATGTCAGCAGCACTGTCCTCTTTTCCTTGGACATGTCCCCATTTCCTGTGGTCCGGGGCGTCCTCCTCTGGCTACAGCTGCTGTTTGCAAGACATCAGCTCAGGAGGAGCTTTACAGACGAACCACAGAAGAAACTTCCTTCCTACCGTCTCTGGTCGCTACTAATGTGTGGCTGAGTAGAGCGCGGTGATAATAATATAACCTGAGGCTGAGGAAACTTTAGGTGTACATTTTAGAGGAGGCAGTGTCTCATACTGTAGTGGTGGTGGCGGTGGGCTGACCTTTGGGTTCTCCACTTTGGTAGACGTGCACACCTCCCCATTCTGAAAGACGAGATGGAAATCCTGGACCTAAAATGGTGATTCAGTGAAAAATGGTGAAAATAACCATCCTGAATAAAGATCCTGTCCAGAATGCCCAACTGTTCTCCAGCAGCAGTGAGATCCAGAGCGTGAGCTGCAGCTTTGTAACATTTAGAAGCCTCTACTACGGCCCATGGATTACCTCCTATTCCGTTCCAGGAACTCCAGTCTTAAGGCTCCGTTTCTCCCAAAACTCACCCTCACACCTTCTGCACCTTGAAGCTTCGCCAGGAAACAAGCTTTCTGTTTCCTCATTCCAGATTTATACACCTTTTTCTCAGTTTTGCAACTTACTCTGTTATCCATCCATCCATTTTCTTAACCGCTTAATCCTTTATGGGTCACGGGGGATCTGGTGCCTATCTCCAGCTGTCAACGGGCGAGAGGCGGGGTACACCCTGGACAGGTTGCCAGTCCATCACAGGGCAGGACAAACAGGACAAACAACCATGCACACACTCACACCTAAGGACAATTTACAGTGACCAATTAACCTGCACGGGGGAGAACATGCAAACTCCATGCAGAACATGCAAACTCCATGCAGAAAGACCTGGGCCGGGATACGAACCCACAACCTTCTTGCTGCAAGGCAACAGTGCTAACCACTGCACCACCGTGCAGCCCACTCTGTGATTAGTTTAGTTTTTTTCCCCCTCCTTTTACTGGAACCTTCTGTCTGGCAAATATTCTTACCTTTCAGGCCTACTAAGAGTAAAGTGGTGTAACTCCTCTGTTCCTCCGGTGTTGTAATCAACCAACACTGTTTAGTTTCTCCACCTTAAGCTGCAGCCCCCACCTCTGCGTCTCGTTTCTCCACAGCTTCTGCTTCCTGTCCCCAACGTCTAACCTGCGCACTCTCTCTGCATCAACAATGAAACATGAGAAATGAATCAGTAAACACATGGACTATGAGGAGAAAAAAGACTTCTGGTTATAACAGCTATGTAGAATAATTATAAAACATATTCATTATTAAAAGAAAAAGAATCTGATTTTAATCAGAGAAAAATACCCTAAAAAATTCCCATTAATTTATCTAAAAAAGGAAAATAAAGGGAGACAGAGATTAGAATATTTCTTGACTGTATATTTGTACGCTCCCTCGGCTACCAACTTTTATTATCACCCTATAATAGCTTATGTCCAATATTTAAAACTGTTTAATAATTATATTAAACCTTACTTTTGATATGTGTTTGTTATATTTGTGTGTTTCACATTTATAAAATAGGACATAGACCTGTTGGGATACTTAATTAAAGGAAGTAGAACGGATTTCGGATCAAGCTGATTTATTGTCTGTTCCCTGGAGTTTTACTCTTAAATCCAGAACCTTAAACCAGATAGGCAGTGTTTACTTTCTACTCAAGTAAAAGTAAAAAGTAGACGACTAAAAGTAGAAAAGTATTAGGTTAAGATGCTACTTGAGTACTGAGTAACATCTGATCTAATTATTTTTCAAAATGAGGTAATCTGACAGACAAAAATATAACATTATAGCCAAATGTTGATATTTTAAGACAAAAATTAAAAGATTTATACATGAATAACTTAATTACATAATTAAACATTTTGAGCAGAAGAAAGACCATTCTAAGTCATTCTTTTTCAATATAATATTGATACTTACAGTAGGAAATGATTAAATATATATATTAGAACAAGGTGAAAAGTTCTTTCAGTGAATACTTTATGGTCTTTACTTTATATTGACTTGAACTCAAAATGCAACAAGTTTGACAGACAGGAAATGACTTGATCAAACCAAAGTTTGTGTAAAAACAGGAGTTCTCCTTCAATAAACTACAGGTGTCTGTCTGCGTGTATTTTTGGTTAAAGTATGTTCGTTTTTCATTTAATGAATTTACTCACGGTCGATAGAGAAATTATACTCGAGTAAGAGTAGCAATACTTGATAATAATATTACCTAAGCGAAATTAAAAAGTGTGGCATTGCAAAACTACCCTGAAAAGTATTTTTTGTTTCCAAAACTCAAGAAACTGGAGCTGAGTGAATCATCCTCATCGTTTATGTAAATAGCGCCTTCAGTGGCCAGAGGCACACGATGTGCTGAACAAAACAGAAACAGAAAACGACGATAAAAACAGAGCGGACATGCAATATTTAGACATTCACAATAAATAAGAGGAAGAGAATTGAACTGGTTACTACACACCTCTGTGAAAATGCAACAAAAAAGAAACGGTTTTATAACCAAATGGTCGTTTCTTCTTCTGCAGGTTGTTATCCGTTTGCCTGTCACCTTAATGCTCAGACGCTGCATTCCTCTTGCTGTGTGCTAACTGAAATCCCTGTGGTGCGTTTAGGGACAGCCATGAGCGTAGTTCCTCAGACTGCCGCTGGTTTTAGAGGCAGACATGAGTTCAGGTCTTCTTCTTCATCAGCGGGTCTTCATGGAGCTGAATGGTAAATGACCCGGTCTTATATAGCGCTTTATCTAGCTGTAAAACCCTCACGGTGCGTCCCATTACCTTCATGCACACATTCACAAAGTCCACTGCAGCCACTGCTGCCCTGAACATCTTTCTCTGGACGTAGATTAAACCTTTTTATTTTACTCAAAGCTTTGATTAAAATTCTGACTTTTAAACTTCAACAACTCCAAACTAAAATCTCTGGATAAGAGTGTGGAGGAGATGAAACCAGGAGAGGTGATGGAGATGTTCCCAGCAGCAACAGCAGCTCAGGAACCTGTGCAGACGTGGAGTCGTGTCGGAGCTCGTCGGCTTCCACCCAGAGGTGGTTATTAAGCATCTGGATCAAACCTCCATCATGAGGTGATAAAGACGCAGGAAGCTGTAATTACAGCTCAGCCTCCTGCTGCTGCCATACTTTCCAGTTTCCTCACGATGGAGGATCGTCCTGCTGCAGCTGGACCTCCAGGGAGAAGACGAGGTCCTGATGATGCTCTAAGCCCGTGGAGCGGCCCGTATCATGCTACCTCCTCCTAGCGTCCCACGGCCTGGCTGCAGGGGCCGCACTGCCTCAGACTAAACACCCTGAGCTCAGATATGATCTGCAGATGAGGCGGCGCTCTCCAGACGTCTGTTCTCTTATCAGCGCCGCTTTCTCTGAAGGATCAGTCGGCCTCGGCAGGAAGCCGAAGGAGGTCCAAACCTGCTGGGTTCACACAGAGCCACTGGTGCTGAACGCGACCCGGTTCACCGGTTTGTTGGAGCTCAGAAGCACGTGGAAACGTTGCAGGAAGGGTTTGGACCAGATTCAGATCCAAAACGAGTTCTAGGATGTTAATCCCAAAAAACTCAGCGGTAGAGGCTGGTTGTTCGCTCTGATTCTGGCTTTTATTTACTGGTTTGTATCGTTAAAAAGGAATGCTGGTGTTGATGAGTCCTGAATTTGGACACATCTCCATGGAAACCAGGGTTGGACATCTCCTGGTGCTCCTGCTTCAGTGACGACTCCATGAGCGACTGAAAGCCTTGGAGATGTTTCCTTCATCTCTGAAGCTGTGATGATGTCTTCCAGCTTCCTCTCTGTTTTTCCTGCTGGTTCCTCTGACCCAGTACGGAATCATCCGATCCAGTAAAACGTTCCCAGAGGAGCTCCACTAAATGATCAGAATTTTTCTTCTCCAACCAGTTAATTGATGGCTTCCTGTTCAGAAAGCTTCAGCTGCTGTTTCTCCCCTTCGGTTGGGAACCAGCTCCCCCCTCAGCGCCGACCTCTGACCCCACTGTAAACCGACTCTGAATATTTCCTCCCTGGTGGGAGTAGACGTCACTGTGGGAACGGAGTGGGACGGAAAAAGAAGCAGCTTTGACCCGAGAGGAGGCCGAAGTGTGTCACGGCGACATGGAGGCCGGGAGACTCCGCAGGAAGTGAAGCGCGGGCCCCCGTGGGGGGGGTGGGGGGGGTATCTTTACAGACGGCGTGGAGTCTGAGCGAGCAGAGGTGCTTTACAGGAACAAGCAGATGCATGCAGGGTAATTTTAGCTCTGCAGGCGGAGAGGAGGGTTGGGGTAAACACATGACGTGAGGACAGATTAATGAGGCTTTGGCTTAAAAAACGTGAAGGTGGAAGAAAACTGGATCGCTGCTGCTTTATACATCTAAAGCTCTTCAGGTCACAAACACGGTGACCAGATTTGACACTTGGAGCAGTCCTGAAACACTTCGGTACTCATTTACTTAAAAGAGACTTCAGATTTTAACATATTATAAATAAATCCTCCCTGGATGGATGGAAAGAATGTGAAAACTAGAAAGTAGAAACATATTTCAGCTTCAATCTCATCTTCAAATACATCCCAAATATCATTAAAATGCTTAGAATTGGTAACAGAGTTATAAGAAAGCAACCGAATTAAATTAAATTAGAACAAAAGCATCATAATATGTTGTTTTTTTGTTTGTTTTAATCATGTATTTAGCTCCGCCAACACTAATAGTTCCAACTGGAAGGGAGACGGCACACAAACATTTCCCACACACAAACTTTAGAACGCCTTCACAGCAAAGTGCTAATGTTGGTGAAAAGTCCCAGTGCTGCTGTACTCTAGTATCCGCACTCTGGGAATGTCTCTTTTCCAATCAAATTATTTCAACGGAAATATCCGCTCTATAAATATAGTTCACAATCACATTTTCTTGAACATGAAAAGGAAATTAGTCACTTATTTAAACAAGTGTTTGGATGTTTTCAGCGTGTCTCAAACTTGATAAAACTAGGTGTGTGTGCTGGCATTACCATGCTAACTGAGTAGGCATGTTTTCAAGCTATTAGCATGCTAATGTTACTAGTGTCACCATATCCAAAATGTTTTTTCTAAATCTTTCCAGCACCGTATTATTAGCCTGCCAGAGATAAGGAGTAAATTAAGGAACGGTTTCTTGTTTTAATGAGTTTTTCCTTCCTCAGGCAGTAAAACGCTTCCATATTCCAGCAGCTAACGCTACCGTTAGCATGCTGCGTTGCCTTTGTGGTTTCTGGTCAAGTGAAAACATCTGAACCTCGCTAGCACATTATTGACCATGCTAGCTTTTTACTCTTTAGACTAGTCCATTAGTACATCATACATTGTGTTAATTTTCTTAACTTAAACTTGTTTCTGTTATACTCCTTATATTATTACATATTCATAAGAAAATAACTTGAAACATCTCCACTGTGTCACAAGCTAAAGTTAGTCTGGGAGATTCTAATTTTAGCATCCTAACTAACAAGTAGACTATTGTTTGGTCATTTTATCGTGGCTTATGAAATTTAGCTCTGATCTGACTGGGATCTTTCATAGTCTTACCTAAACAATAATTTATCCCCTTTTCTGTCACAAATTCTGTTATTTGAGGACTTTCTGGCTGCTTTATCTGCAGAGATTTCTTGGCTCAGCAGCTCAAACATCCAGGGTTTAAATGAAAGTCTGAGCTCAAACCTTCCAGCGCTGAGCTCAGAGAAACAAACTGATGCAGATTATTGTTTATTTGTGAAACAGATGAACAGATCGTCTTTCTGCAGACCTGAATCAGTCAGCACAGTCTGAGCTTTTTAATAATCGGATGAACAGATCGTATCTGAAGAGGTTCCTTCAGCGCTTGTCTTGTTTACGTCTCTAAGATCTGAGCGAGACGGCCGACTGATGTGGGTTTTTATTTGTCGGAGCAGATCTTTTTTCCTCCCTTTGCTCTGCTGCTGCTTTTGTTTCTCCTGGAGAACTCTATGTCCCTGATTACTGCTGGATTAATCCTGTAGATGAAGGACTGTGGAGTCTTCAAAGCTAGACTTGGTTTTTCATTAGTCTGTGGAGAAAAATTTAAACTGATGAAAATGTTATGTTGAATTAAATAAAACCTGTTGTTGCTTCGGGATAAATATTAACTATTCTCGAACAAACGTGAAGGTTTCTTTACTTAATTTTGTATTGGCTTATACAATCTGTCATTCTGGTGTTTAATGATCAGGTTAGTCAGAGGCTGATTTGTTTCTTTTTAAACGTCTCGTGTAAAAACTGGACCTGTAATAAAGCAACGACTCAAACCTCCCATCTCAGATCTGACAGGCTGTAACAGAAGCTGGTTCCTCATAAACAGCTTCCTGGAGCTGCTGGTTTCTGATGTTTAAAGGTCTCCAGGTTCATTTAAAACACCTGAACATCTCTGGTTCTGCTTGGTAGAACCAGCTGCTTCTTAACATTTATCAGCTATATAAATCAAAGGTCAACGAAGCAGAATAATACCCATAAAAAAAATTATGACTGTAATTTAGTGCTATTACCTGAAAGACTTGATTACGTCCGGAACGCCATTTTACAGCATGCAACTGTTTTTAGATTTATAGCATCTCTGCAAATAACTCAGAACTACTGAACGTTGATTTATTTTTCTTAGTATTTAAATAATTTTTTTCTGTGATTTACTGATTTAAATTTAAAACAAAATTTATAAATACAGTTTCATTTCCTCTTTCTCTGATGTGAGGAGTCACTGTGTTAAAGTTGGTCAGGATAAGTCAGCACTCTTAAATATTCAAAGGGACATACCACAGGGCTCTATACTGGGACCTTTGCTGTTTAGTCTTTTTATAAATGACTTGCCAATAATCTGTCCCGGTGTAAATTGCCAACTTTATGCGGACGAGGCTGTTTTTTATGCACCTGCCAAGTTACCAGAACAGTCAGCGGAGGTTTTGTCCAAATGTATGGCTGAGGTCAGTCAATGGCTCATTCAAAATCAGTTGGTGCTAAATTTAACGAAAACTGTATCCATGTGTTTTTTACATTAAAAGGCAAAATGTAGGGAAATATTTTCAAATTCATTTGCAAGACATTGCTATAAAGTCGGTAACAGAATTTAAATATCTAGGATTGGTTCTAGACCCCCAATAAAAATTTGACCAACATTTAAAGAAAATCTCAAAAACCACAAAAAGCACCTTAAATTAAAAACTAATTAGACATTACATTCCAAAACAGGCCGCCCTTCTGTACATGCTGTATGATATTCTCCCATATATCATACTGCGTGACAGCATGGGCCCACGCCACTAAACCCATCAGGCCATTATACAATCAAACTATTAAGATCATGGACAGGAAACCAATCCGTTACCATAACTGCAATATTCTCCAGAAGTATAAACTGTTATGCTTTGAAAGCTTTACCGATTTACCGACTTCAAATGTCTTAATAATCTAGCACCTGAGCTTTTCAGTTCATTTGTGCAAAGACAAAACAGCAACAGAATCACCAGAGGCTCCATCAATAACAACTTTACAGTTCCACACTGCAAGACTGCATTTGGTCAGACTGCTGTTACCCACTGAGCTTAAAACCATGAATGCGTTTAAAATGTTCACTTCTCAAGTTAAGTCTAGGCTGAAATCCAAACAAGAATATAGCCATTTGTAAATAGCACTGAGTTTGTGTATGTAACGATTTATATTGTGTATATATAGGTAGTTTTTAGGGTTAAATTTAAAGTTTTAATCTAGTGTAGAAAGGCCCAAGCAGGGACTGGAGTTGAAAATTAGCCGTAGCTATAAACTCTTTTTGCACAGCATCAGTTTTGTACTAGCTTGTTTTGCACTATGTTTAATTGCAATGTCCCTGTCAAATAAATAAATAAATAAAACGTTGAAGAAGGGATTAGCAGTCACTGTAATAGGAAGGCTAATTATTTTTGTTAGCATTAGTATGCTAATATGACGGCCAACTTGAGGACCAAACAAGACGAACTTTGTTAAAAAACTAGGGTAGAAACTAGGAAACCAGGATAATCACTGTATTTTTACATGAATGGAAAAGGAGATCAGCATGCTAACACATGCTAATTTAGAATAATTGAGCCGTTTTGTTTATTATCCATGTGTTTTGAATGTATTATTTTTTGTGTTTGCATCATCAACCCAGACAGTGCAATGATTTTTTTCCTCCTGATTTTGGAGTAGCCTACTACATTTAGTGCTATTAAGCTTAAACAAGGTTTCATATACAGTATGTTACTCAAAGGGAAACATTTTTCTCTCTGAATGGTAAAAATGTGGATTCAACTTGTTTTTTGTTGGGTTTAATACCTTGTTTTGTGTTTTTCTTTAGTTTTTACCATACTAATATTAGCAGTGCTATGCTACAGCTCGTCTTCGCCCATTTTCATGTATGATGTTTCTTTCTGCAGTCCAAGGCATCATACGAGGATCTTTTAGTGGATTACTGCAGAAAAAGGATTTAGCATTTCAAAATGGCTGATTCTATGTAATGGAATACAGGAAAGCATGTTAAAGGGAAAATGTTTTGCTCTTTATTTTGTTGAATAATAATAATCCATCCAATATATCCCCAAAAAACAACAGTTTTATCAGTGCAAAAGTCACTTGATGGAGGCTATCGGGGCCCAATAGCAGGTTTGTGCCCAGCGCTCCTCACACAGTTGAAGCTTCCCTGTTCTTTGCTCTCTAGCTGCAGATCTGTGCCTCGGACTTGGTTTTTACTCGTGGTGTGTTTGCAGCTGTGGGTGGTGCTGTGTGGGGGAGCATTCTGCTGCGTCCTGCTGGGGCCCTTTGTCCCTGACGTTGGGGGTTTGCAGCCGTTTGCTCCTGACGTCCCGGTGTGGCGACACCTCAGGGCGGGGCCGCTGCTTCTATGGTGGTCTCTGCCGGTGGATCTTCAGCAAACACTGATGTTTGGAGACGGAGATGGGGGAGGATGAGGAGGTGGCGGTGGGCTGTGTGTGTGTGTGTGTGTGTGTGTGTGTGTGGGGGGGATTGTCCTGTGATTAAATCAGAGCTTCTCCTCTGAACCCTTGGGAATCTGCTGCAGGCTTTAAGTTCCTGAGATAAAGCTCAGACTAATCGGAGCTTCTCCTTGTTTTTGCTCTGATTTATTTCTAACTTAATATCGAAACATGAAAACGCTCCAAGAAGCTGCGGCTGATGAGTCATTCCTGCGGTTTCCTGTAAAAACAGAGATGATGATGGATGAACGACTTTAAACGCTTCGCTTAATTAAAAGCTCAACGAAGAAAAACCTCTCTGAATATTAATGTTTTAGACGCCATTGAAAAGAAATTCAGCCTAAAAACTATAATCAGCTTTAAATGTTTGTATGAATGTAGATTCCCCCCCCCCCCCTAATTAAAGTAAAAAGTGTCTGATTTGACCTCTTTCTTTAGTTGTTTTATTTGATTCTTTATTTAATCTAACATATGTTTTTATACATGCTTTTAGATTCTCTAGTATGTTTAGCTTCCTGGATCTTTTTACCCGTTTGAAGATATTTAAATAACAATTTGATTTATTGTGTTAATAAAATGCAGATTTATTTAGTTGAATAATGTCACAGCTTTTATTTCTTAGCTTTCCAAGTTGGAGAATAAATAAGTCAAAAGTTCTTTTCCACAGTATTTATAGGAGAATTCTGGTTCTCAAAATGAATTTCATCGTGTGTCTTAAATTAAGTGCAACAAAATCTCTTTTTGTTTCTTTTATTTTTTTAAGAGTGATTTGAGCAAAGTTTTTTCAAGGAATATATATAATTATATCCTTAGATTATAAAATATGTCCTTAATAAATAATATCCTTATCCTCCCACGAATTATTGTGAATTATTTTCTTTAATCCCTCACATTTTAGTTAATATTTTGGGCTGTTTTAACATTCATTTAACATTCTCCTCACAGCTTGATTAAAGGCTTCAGACTCGTTATCAGAGGCAGCTGTTATCTGTGCAGTAGACCACACACACACACACACACACACACACACACGGGTTGGTTAGCCAACAGAATGAGAGATGGAGGTGATATCTGCTTCATCCTAAACACGTTTGCTCGCCTTCACCTCTGAGCCCACATGTTTCCCCGTTTGGATCAGAAACTCCGTCTCTGTGGGTTCGAATGAACCAGAACTTTCCTCCTAACTGGGGTTGTGGTCTAAACTCTGCTCCGCAACGTTCCGACTGATGGGAATAATTTCAGGTCAGATGATTCCAGGTGTGATCTACGGTCCGGATTCAGCCTCGTCTGTCTGGGCTAGAACACGCTAACAGGCGTGTTCTGATGTGGAAACAAACACGCCTCGGTGGTTCTGTACATTCCTGAGACTCAGCCAGTTAATGTGTAACTGCAGCTTCATGTATGGAAGTTCAGCTCCACCGCCTCCCTGTTTAAATCATCCTCACTGCAAAGATATGACATGATTGATAAGGTATTATCATCTCTATCTCCTGAAGCCTGTTCTGGTTCTGATCCGACTCAGACTGGCAGCAGAAGTAATGAGATTACTCTGCAGAAGCAGCTCAGGCTTCTGGCCGTGGCCCGGCTCCGGCCCACACGTTCTAAAACTCAAAGCCGCCATTGTTCGTCCTCCCAGAGAAGAATGCGATAAGGTCATGGGGGAAATTTAATTGGACCCCCCACCCCCCACCCCAGGCTTGGCTGAACCTTCATTAGAACCCGACCAGAACACGGTCCGTCAGAAGGTCTTCCTGTTTCTGTCAGAGGTGAGAAACTGTTCTGGTTCTCGTCAGTCTGAAGGGTTTCTGAAAAGCTGCTGATTCTGGACTTCCTGACTAAAAGCAGATGAAGTTGTGGTCCTTATCTCTTCAGAACCGACTGGAGCTCCGTCCTCCTCTGTTTGGGACAGAACACCTCCGCTACCTGAAGACCTGATGGTCCTGCAGGGTTTGACCCGGTTTTCAGCCCTGCTGGTCCAGGATCGGTCCTGTGGGACGCGTCTCAACATGTCCTGGCGTTTCTCTACAGATCTGAGGAGATTCAAACATTTCTACCGAGCCGTGAACCTCTGTGGTCAGGGTTTGGTCCTCAGATGAAGCTCCAGATGTTTTTGCTCATGATTCATTCATGATCTGTAGAAAATGATTGAGATTCGGATAAATCGGACCATGATCCGGTCATGGATCAGCCTTGGAGACGTCCCTGTCCCCCTCTGAGGGAACCCCCCGCCTCACTCATCCATTCCAGCCGTGTCACTCCAACCCCCCATGGTCCCTCCCTCTCAGCCTGAGAAAGAAAAGCTTCTTCCTGGACGCCTGCGGGCTCTTTTCATGTCTGGACCAGAACCGGGGCCCCTGAGGAGGCTCCTGAAGGGTCAGCGCTCCTCAATAAACGGGTCAACCGGCTTAAAGCTCAACCAGCTAATTGCTGATGTGGCCGTCGGGATCAGGAGCGCCTTAACGAACCAGAACCAGCTCCTTCTCTCCCTTACAGGCGCAGTTCACCGTTTTTTATCTGCTCTTTGTTAAAGAGCCACTTCCTGTTTAGAATGAAAGCATGAAAGTGAACATCAGACCTTACAGCTGATCAGAACCTTGATCAGTCCCCACACAGTCAGTACGTTTAAATGAACATCTAAATGGAGCTTTCAGCAGTAATTAGACTAATGCAGCATTCAGACCGCAGGCTTTGTTAGCGTCAGCAACGTCTAGATTACATGTTAAGTCTACAGTGGAGGCTGCAGGAGGAGCGTCTCAGTCTCCGTCAACTTTTCAAGCGTTTCCTGCGTTTCAAGCTTCAAAGCTCATAACGCCAGGAAAGCAGAAGATCAGCTAGTTGAACTTTTGACAGACTTAACAGTGTTAAGCACGGCAACCAATTAGAGCGTCTCACTGTAGTGACGTTGGCCAACGTCGACTCTGCATCCAGCAGAGAAAAGACCCACCTACGAGCTTTGTAAGAGTCGGACTGAAATGTATCTTCTGTGTTTACACGTCTAACTAGTCGCTTTATGAGCGTTGCTTGACGCTGACAAAGCCTGCAGTCTGAACAGAGCATAAGGGCTTTCCCCTGTTGATAGATGAGTCCCAGTTTACATGCAAATCAGAAAAACAAATGATCAAATGAAGTAGGTTCCACTCCCTGACGATAGATGGCGACATGCCTACATGCTAGCCTCATAGCGGATAGCATCGATCTGCACACAGGCAGTAAACAGAGGCTGGTGGGAGTGAAGCAGAGGGAGTCAAATGGATATTCATAATCACAATCCACCGTCTCTTCGTCAGTCCAAGCAACCATTCGGCTGCTTACGTTTGTCTTCACTGCGATATTCTTCTTAAAATACTACTAGGTTGTTGCTGAGCCGCACCTCCGCCTTTCCGAACTTACAGAGGGGGGGCGCGACTATGATGGTGGTGGAGAGCTCATTGCAGCGTAGTCCCAATCTCAATTGTAGGGCTGCGCAAAATTACCTTAAATCAATATCACGCTGTATTGAGCATTTCCCGGCGATAACGGTAAGTGGATGATAACAATGACAACAACCAGCGTCCCTTTTTATATTCAGTGTCCGGAAGTGGTCTTTACATAATTTGCTTGAAAACATGGCTTCTTGCTATTGAACAGCTTCAACCAGCCTTGTATGTTA
Organism: Apricaphanius iberus; assembly: GCA_028564705.1. NCBI lineage: Eukaryota > Metazoa > Chordata > Actinopteri > Cyprinodontiformes > Aphaniidae > Apricaphanius > Apricaphanius iberus. The sequence goes on from JAPXFQ010002686.1 coordinate 150,624, forward strand.
CCAGTGTTTGATTCCCACTCTTTTCTGTAGTTCTTAAGCTAGCTTTATGCTTGACGCATCCGCGAGTTCCGTACGGCTCCACGCGGCCGAATTACGTCATTTCAGCAACCACTCCTCTCGGCGCGGCCCCCGCAGAGACCCACATTTCCACACCGTGCACCCTGGAAATTTTCTAACTATGCGGACAGTCCCGCACGGAAAAAAACATGGCGGACTGGCAAGAGCTCCTATTAGCGGAGGTTCGTAATTACAGACATCTTTATGATTCGGCCGATAGCGATCACTGTGATCAACTGACCAACTTTAACCATAGACTGTAAAAAAGAATAGACAGCGCCTCCTCACTCCTCCCCGTTTACCAGAATGACTTTCATGGGGGAATTCATGGCGGATTCACAGACTCCTCCTCCCCAGCTCTGACGAAGCATGTTCCTAAAAAGGGCATAGGGGCGGGATCTTCACTGTAGACTCTGTCCTCGTGGGGCGTGTATGGGCGTGTAGTTCGGTCGTAATCAAGCCCATTCTGCTCCCGCGTCTTTAGCTCTGATGCTAAACTTGGCTCGGCCCTCTCATTAATTATGCAAGACTTAAAAAATATCTTACGAAAACCAGCCTGGTGCCCAGGTTTTTAATGAGCCCAGCGTTATCTCAGGAAGAATATGTAGCCATAGAAAGTTTAAAACAATGGGGCACCAGGCATTAAAGTTGTTTTTAACGTGTCTAAAGTCCAATATTTTTCAATGGGGACCTAGCGGTCAAATTGAGGTACTACAGCAATGGAGGAGCAATAGCGGCCTCCATGGTATGTGGTCACAAAACAGAGAAGCCAGTGGTTTTAATGGACGAGTGGAAAGTCTCCTTTTTCATTTTTTTTCCCAACTGTAGTTTACAGCATAAAAGTTATTCTGCTTTGTTTAAGCCCATGACTTGTAAACAACAGTGATTTCTACTTCTACTGTGGTGTAGTGTTGTATGCATGCCGTAGAGCCCTACGCTGCCCCCTACAGTCCTCAAGAATATTGTCCGTCAGCAGGGACAAGCCACAAAAAGTATAAACACTGCTAGAAGGCGTCTTGGTCAGTTCCACACGTCTCATTTCCGCGCTGAATGTACATGCGTCAAGCATAAACCAAGCTTAAGAGTCCAGTTTAAACTCCGAGAAGTGACCACACAGACCAGATGATGAAGTGACAGGGGCCGTGAAGCAATTTTTAGCGTGCAGTCACTTATTTTAGACAGAAATTATTTTGCATTTACATCGGAGCACAGGTAGGATCAGGCAACGGCGGCTTCATGTGGTGTATCAACATTCTGGAATCAGTGGGGTTAATATCTGCTCTGGCTGAGTAAGCAGGACCTGGACGGGCGGAGCTGTTGGGCTAGAAACAATCTGGATCGACATTCAGTAACAATCATAAATGCTCCATGTTAGAGTCTCAGACTGTCCAATAAAACCATAAAAAGTCACTGGTCACATTTATTTGAAAAACAGTCACTAGATGAGGCTGAACACTCGCTAAATATAGCGACAAAATTAACAGTCCATGCATTCGTTACTTTAAGGCTGGATTACTGTAATTCTTTACTGTCAGGAAATCCAAAAATGAAATAAAAGCCTTCAGTTGATCCAAAATGCTGCAGCACAGCAAGAGTTTGGATAAATGATAATATTATTATTCTGATGAATATTATTGTTTTAGCTTATCTCTGTTAAGTCCAGAATAGTGTTTGAATAATTATATTGAACTGACTTTTCTTGTAAAATACCTTGAGCTGACATCTGTTGTAAATCGATGCTATAGAAATAAACTTCATGTCTTCAGGTACCTGCTAGAGACATTGATTCTTGTTTTATTTCTGGATTTGTTGAACCTCGCTGATATAAAGGGGCGTGGCTTCTCATGCTGTCCATGTTGGACGAGTTGTCTCAGATTTTCCGTCAGATTTTTTTCTCCTCCTTCAGTCTGCTGAGTTGGAGCAGAGACCTGGACAGACAGGCTGCTCTTTGTTCTGTGAAACTCTTCGGTCAATATGCTGATTGTTCGGGAGGAAGAGGAGGAGGAATCCCTGAAGGCTTCAGTCTGTTGGACCCATCAGCTCCTATGACGGCTGATGTTTGAACAGCAACTGGATCACCTGCCGCCTCATAGCTTCTATGGCAGCATCACTGATCTCGTCGTCCAATTAGAGGCTGCAGCCACCAGCTGCGTCCTCGCCGCTGTTTGTCTCCTGCTGACAGGAGCTTTTGTCCTGCTTTTGAGGACATGTAGGCGTTTTTATTTAAAGGTCGGAGCGAGGCAGAGAGTTCCTGTTTCCGGAGCTTTGATCCCAGATCAGAGTAGCGGTGCTCATCTTCCAGATGTTCTCTTTCAGGCTGAACATCAACTCCTCTTTTTCTGGGTTTATTATTAAATATGTTTGACTTTGCGGGGTCATGTGACTGAAATTATGATGAAGCTCTTCCTGTTCATCATCAGTTTGTTACAGATTTTCTTGGGCTGTTAGTTAGATGATACTAAGTTTGAGAAATAAATGTTGGGTTTATAGTTTCAGGTTCTGTTTCTGGCCTAAAACTGATTTCTGGTTTCCGACCGACAGCTTGAGGATTTTGATATTTAGGATTTTCTGCCTCATGTTATATTCAGGTGTAGAAATGCTTCTTCATTTGAAGCCCAATTTCCACCACACAGACCTGGATTTATAATCCCAGATCAGAAAAGGTTGGGACAGTATGGAAAACATAATAAAAAAAAAGAAAGTAATGACTTCTAAATTTATTTTGACTTGTATCTCATTGCAGAAAATATGAACAAAAACATTCCATGTATTTTCTGTCATTTTATTTCTAAATCTACACCCTTTCCTGTATTTAGACCTGTTACACATTCCAAATAAGTTTGTGACAGGATAGTTTAGGTAATCAGGTAAATAGGTTAAATAATGATGTGATTTGAAACAGGTGATGTGAACACGTGATTTTAATTATGATTTGGACCAAAAAGCAGGATCCAAAAAGGTCTAGTCCTTTAGGAGCAAAGATGGCCCATGGATCTACAGTTTGCAAACAAATACCTGAGGAAACTATTGCAATGTTTAAAAACAATATTCCTGAAAGAAAGATTTGAATGTTTCACCTTCAACAGTGCATAACATCATTAAAAGATTTCAGGAATCGAGAGGAATTTTCATCAGGTTGTGCTGCATCAAATATCGTCATTCATCTATCAGCGATATCACCACATGGGTTTAGGGATACTTTGGTAAACCTTTGCCAGATACCACAATATGTAGTTACATCCACAAATAACAGTTAAAACATCTGGGATGGACCGTCACCTAGTGGAAACATCTGGGATGGACCATCACTTATAGGAAACATCTGGGATGGACCATCACCTAGTGGAAACATCTGGGATGGACCATCACCTAGTGGAAACATCTGGGATGGACCATCACCCAGTGAAACATCTGGGATGGACCATCACTTATAGGAAACATCTGGGATGGACCGTCACCTAGTGGAAACATCTGGGATGGACCATCACTTATAGGAAACATCTGGGATGGACCATCACCTAGTGGAAACATCTGGGATGGACCGTCACCCAGTGGAAACATCTGGGATGGACCGTCACCCAGTGGAAACATCTGGGATGGACCAACACCTAGTGGAAACATCTGGGATGGACCATCACCCAGTGAAACATCTGGGATGGACCATCACCTAGTGGAAACATCTGGGATGGACCATCATTTATAGGAAACATCTGGGATGGACCATCACTTATAGGAAACATCTGGGATGGACCATCACTTATAGGAAACATCTGGGATGGATCATCACTTATAGGAAACATCTGGGATGGACCATCACTTATAGGAAACATCTGGGATGGACCATCACCTAGTGGAAACATCTGGGATGGACCATCACCCAGTGAAACATCTGGGATGAACCATCATTTATAGGAAACATCTGGGATGGACCATCATTTATAGGAAACATCTGGGATGGACCATCACTTATAGGAAACATCTGGGATGGACCATCACTTATAGGAAACATCTGGGATGGACCATCACTTATAGGAAACATCTGGGATGGACCATCACCTAGTGGAAACATCTGGGATGGACCATCACCTAGTGGAAACATCTGGGATGGACCATCACCCAGTGAAACATCTGGGATGGACCATCATTTATAGGAAACATCTGGGATGGACCATCATTTATAGGAAACATCTGGGATGGACCATCATCTAAACAGCAACAACCTGTTTGATGAATTTCCGTCAGGTTTTAGAGCTGATCATAGCACTGAAACAGTACTGGTAAAAGTTACTAATGATATTCTAATGGCCTCAGATAATGGATCTGTGACTGTTCTGGTCTTGTTAGATCTTAGTGCTGCTTTTGATACAGACGATCATAATATTCTCTTAGAAAGGCTTGAACATGTTGTAGGGATAAAGGGAACAGCACTAGGCTGGTTTAGATCATATCTGTCCAACAGATTCTGGTTCATGTCAATGATAAATCATCTTCACACTCCAGGGTTACTTGTGGAGTACCACAGGGTTCTGTGCTTGGACCGATTCTCTTTACTATATATATGCTTCCTATTGGTAAAATAATTATACAACATGGAATGAATTTCCACAGTTATGCTGATCATACACAATTATATTTATCCATAAAACCTGATTAAACCAATCAGTTAGGTAGATTACAAGCATGTCTGGAAGACATAAAAACCTGGATGACTCTAAACTTTCTAACACAGAAAGAAGTCGTTGTCTTTGGACCAGAACCTTTAAAAATGAAATCACTTCATCTGGATGGCATTGATTTGGCCTCTGGTAATAATGTAAAGAACCTTGGTGTAATTTTTGACCAAGACATGACATTTAAATCCCGTATTACACAGGTTTCTAGGATTTCTTTCTTCACCCTGCAGAGTATAGACTGCAGGTCTACTGGTAGTTCCTAGGATTTCTAAAAGTAGAATAGGAGGCAGATCTTTTAGTTATCAGGCTCCCCCTCCTATGGAACCAGCTCCCAGTTTTAGTCCATGAGGCAGATACTCTGTTATTCTGAGTTATCTCTGTAGTTATGCTGATATAGGTTTAGACCACACGTGTCAAACTCAAGGCCCGGGGGCCAAATCCGGCCCTCCAAGGCCATTTATGTGGCCCTCTAAACTCCAGAGAAACCTATAGATAGAAAATTTAAGCCCTTTTGTTGCGCACACCAATACAACTTTATTAGTAAAATAAAATCAGTGTTCATTTAAACAGTCCTTAATCATATAATTATGTAAAATTGTTCAGGATTATTTAATTTTAAGACATACTCTTGGAATGTGGAGGCTGATTTTAACGATTTGTTATAGTTTTATCAATACTTTCTGCCATAACCGGCCCTTTAAGGATATTCATCAGCTTGATGTGGCCCAAAATGGAAAATACTTTGACACCGCTGGTTTAGACTGTTGGAGGACAGACTGACCACTTTTATTCACTCTGCTAGTTTTCTTTCCTACTACTCTCCGGATGTATTTTCTGCTGTTTTTGCGATTGCAATATTATTTTTAGTGTTTTTCTCCCCATAGAACCTCCACCAAGTCTGGTTTCCTGATCAGCTACAACGCCCCCTGCTGGATGGGGAGCATCAATTCAGATGATGCTCCCAGTGATCAAACATCCTCCATGTCCTGTTGTCAACTTTTTACTTTGTTTACCATAGAAAGTACTCTTCCATCAGTTCCTTTGTTCTTTCTGTCTCTTCTCTTTCTTCTCAGACCCCCAGACGGTCGTGGTAGATAACTGCTTGTACTGATCCAGGTTCTGCTGGAGATTTCTTCCCGTTAAAGGGGAGTTTTTCCTCTCCACTGTCGCTACATGCTTGCTCATTATCAGGGATTGCTGAGGAATTGCTGTGGTTGGAGTCTACATGATCCGGGTACAACCTCACATCAATGACTCAGCACAATCTGCTGTGATTCCTTACATAGAAAAGTTTTAACTGATTGGAATGTTTGTATAATTGGATTGAAATTACTTTTCTTGTAAAGGAGTTTGAGATTACATTTGTTATGAATTAGGGCTATGGAAATAAACAGAACTGAATTGATTTGGGTCCTGAAACAGAACCTAGCTGTAGAGCAGTTCTGGTCTCTTTATCACAGTTTGACTGCAGTGAACTGACTCCACCCTGCAGTTAAAGCCTTCAGACCTCAGCGCTTCTTATTAACCTTGACCCATAAAGTTCATCTGCTGACGAGAAGCCCTTAGATACGTGCACACACGTTCGTGCACACGATCAAGGAGGAGGAGGAGGAAGCTGGTATGTTTGCATTTGCTTCATTGCTTCCTGTAATAAACTGCAGCCTTTTGTGAGTCCTATCAGCTGCTTCACCTTTATTTGCAGTAAAAGCAGAGGGGCCCCCAGGAGCCCGGCCCCTCCTGTCAGCTCTCAGTTTGTGGAACAGATTCTTCTGCTGAGCAAACAGCAGAACTGTGTGCCGTCATTGCAGCAACCCGGTAGCTTCCCGCCTGCTCAGACCCGCCGGGAACGACCCGCCTGACCCAGAGTTAAAGGAGCAGTCCGCTGCTTCGTCACGCTCCGAGTGCTCTCTGCATTCCTGCTCTGCAATTCCCAAACCGTCAGTTCAGGAGCAGAACCAGAACCGCTGCAGGGACCCAGGCCTCGGGTTTCTGAAAGAGTCTTAGGTTGAAATGTGAACCTGCACCCATCTTTGTTCAGAGCAATCACTGACATCTGAGACAAATGAATGATTCAGGTTGTTTATTTATTCATGTGACCTCAAGACACTTTACGAGAAAAGTCATTTAAAGTCAGCCATCCAAACATACCAGTCAGTTTAAAGGTTTTCTGTATTTTTTTGTTTATTACTAGAGGTCAATTTAATAGATCATTGATACTTCAGTTTAAACGTTCAAACTAAAACGAACATGAACCAGAACTTATTGAGAAAATAAGGCATTAAATGTTCTGTGGCCGTTATTCGAAATAGAATCAGTTTTATATTTATCTACGGGTTTTGTTATTTCCATGCAGACCTAAAACTGGCAATGAAAACAATAAAACAATGAAAAGGAAACATCAGATCAACCATCGTTAACAGGACAGATGATCAGAGGAGAACTGTTGCTACCTCCATAATTAAGGCTAGGACTAAAGTATGGGTAGATGTTCTGAGTGAAGCAGCAGCCAGTAAAGGAGTAGATCAGAGCTGCAGCATCTACATCATAGAAGGAGACCAGACCCTCCTCATAATCCACAAACACCCCCACCTTCTCAGGACCAGGATGGAGATGGAGACGGACTGAAGGTCCAGCAAGAGCTTTGTACTCATTTCTGTTTCTCAACCAAACAGTCCAGAAACCGTTCTGAGGACTCACTGTGATTTCTCCCTTCCTGTTGATGGACTCTCTGACCACTCCTAGATCCCACTCAGTTTTTCCTTTAACTTGAACCTCAAGGTAAAATCTGCCTGAAGAGAAACTCTGCTGTCCTAAAACACAAACACACTCACAAAATCTCTCTGGATTATGTGGAAGATTCTTCTTCTCATCTCCATGTTTCACCTGTTTTCCATCATCAGACAGGATGAGTTCAGGATGAGCTGTTTTAGGATCCAGAGTCACATCCACTGCATACTGCTGGACCCTCTTCATCTCAGCCTCCATCATCTCCTTCATCATCTCCCTGATCTTCTCCTCCAGCTGAGCCACAGCTCTCACCACAGTCTCCTCATATGATGGTGGATGAACTCTGACCTCTGTCCAGGTCTTGGTGGGTGGAGCAGCTTTCAGGGAGGAGAAGCTCTGGAGGAGGTGGAGGTGGTCTTCAGACTGTGAGAGCTGCTTCACCTCAGAGCTCCTCTTCATCAGCTCAGAGATCTCCTGTTCCAGATCTTTGATGAAGTCTTCAGCCTGTTTCTCTGCAGTTTTCTGTTTGTCTTCGATCTCCTTGATGAGCTCCTTCAGGCCTCTCTCAGCAGACTCCTTCAGAGCCGTGAAGATCTGAACACCTTCTGCTTTCTCTCTGTCTGCAGCATCTTTACTGATCTTCACCGACTCTTTCATCTCCTGGATCTTCAGTCGTCTGTTCTGGATCATCTCCTGAACTTCAGCCTCTGTCTTCCTCAGCTCTGCCTTCTTTCCTTCACATTCTTCTCTCAGAGGAACAAACTCGTGGTTCTTGTGGTCTAAAACAGGACACAGTGAGCAGACACATGTCTGGTCGGTCCTACAGAACAGCTCCAGAGGTTTATCGTGCTGCAGACACATCCTGTCCTCCAGGTTCTCCACAGGCTCCATCAGCTGATGTTTCTTCAGACGTGGAGCTGTCAGGTGAGGCTCCAGGTGAGTCTGACAGTAGGAGAGCAGACACACCAGGCAGGACTTCAGGGCCTTCAGTTTGGTTCCAGTGCAGACGTCACAGGGAACTTGTCCTGGTTTGGCAGCTTGTTGCTCTGATCTGCTGCTGGCTTCCTGCTGAGCTTCACGTCTGAACTGAGAAACAATCTCTCTGATGAAGGTGTTGATTCTCAGCTCAGGTCTAGATGGGAAAAGCTCTTTGCACAAGGGACACATGTAGGGACCATTGCCTTCCCAGTGCCTCATGATGCAGGTCTTGCAGAAGTTGTGTCCGCATGGTGTGGTGACTGGATCAGTGAAGACATCCAGACAGATGGAGCAGAGGAACTGATTCTCAGACCGCAGGTTGCTGCTAGAAGACATGTCTGAGCTCTGAGGATAGGTCAGGGAAACTTCAGTTAGATTTAACGTTCAATGTTTCAGTCCTTCTGTTTCTCTTCCCTTCAGATGATCGAGACACTTTTCTAACAGGAAGTTAGAACAGTCTGTAACTTCCTGTTGTTCATCTGTTGGTAGAAACACAGTAAACCAGGTTTCTACTAAACTCACCAGAATCAGAATCTGTTGTTGAGCAGAAGAACGTGAATTTATTTTGTCCTCAGAAGGAATCAGAAATTTTCTCCACGTTGGTTCAGACTTCGGCGTGACTAACTTTCACTTTCATTTCTGGAAAGTGACGTTCTAAACTCATGAGTTATTGTTGCTCCTCCCATCACCATTAACACACAAAGAGATACAGCCATGTTACATTAAACATGCATATTATCAAGCATTTTTCACTGATTATATCCTCTGTCTGTAGCTGCCACAGAGCCGATTCATAACTCCAGATCTCAGGTTTAGTTTATTTATATACAGACGTGGACAAAATTGTTGGTACCCTTCATCAAATCAAAGAAAAACTCATAATGGTCACAGAAATAACTTTAATCTGACAAAAGTAATAATAAATAAAAATTATATAAATGTTGACCAATGAAAGTCAGACATTGCTTTTCATCCATGCTTCAACAGAATTATTTAAAAAATAAATGCATGAAACAGGCCTGGACAAAAATGATGGTACCCCTAGAAAAGAATGAAAATAATGTGACCAAAGGGACATGTTAATCCAAGGTATGTCCACTAATCAGCATCCTAGGTGTCTACAATCCTGTAATCACTCAGTGGGCCTATATATAGGACTCCAGGTAGTCACTGTGTTGTTTGGTGACGTGGTGTGTACCACACTCAATATAAACCAGAGGAAGCAAAGGAAAGAGTTGTCTCAGGAGATGAGAAAGAAAATCATAGACAAGCATGTTAACTGTAAAGGCTATAAGACCATCTCCAAGCAGCTAGATGTTTCTGTGACTACAGCTGCACATGTCATTCAGTAATGTACGATCCATGGGACTGTAGCCAACCTCCCTGGACGTGGCTGCAGGAGGAAAATTGATGACAGATCAAAGAGACGGATAATCCAAATGGTAACAAAAGAGCCTAGAAAGACTTCAAAATAGATCCAAGCTGAACTTTATGCTCAAGGAACATCAGTGTCAGATCGGAACATCCTTCGCTGTTTGAGCCAGAGGACAAATCATTAAAAAAAAACGACTGGAGTATGCCAAACTACATGCTGACGAGCCACAAAGCTTCTGGGAGAATGTCCTGTGGACAGATGAGACAAAAATGTAACTTTTTGCCAAGGCACATCAGCTCTATGTTCACAGACGGAAAAATGAAGCATATCTAGAAAAGAACACGGTCCCTACTGTGAAACATGGGGGAGGCTCGGTTATGTTCTGGGGCTGATTTGCTGCATCTGACACAGGGTGTCTTGAATCTGTGCAGGGTACAATGAAATCTCAAGACTATCAGGGGATTCTAGAGAGAAATGTGCTGGCCAGTGTCAGAAAGCATGGTCTCAGTCGCAGGTCACGGGTCTTACAACAGGAAAATGACCCAAAACACACAGCTAAAAACACCCAAGAAGGGCTAAGAGGAAAACACTGGCCTTCTATGAGCCCTGATCTCAATCCTATTGAGCATCTTTGGAAGGAGCTGAAACGTGCTGTCTGGAAAAGGCGCCCTTCAAACCGGAAACAACTAGAACAGTTTGCTCATGAGGAGTGGGCCAAAATACTTGCTGAGAGGTGCAGAAGTCTCATTGACAGTTACAGGAATCATTTGATTGCAGTGATTGCCTCAAAAGGTTGTGCAACCAAATATTAAGTTGTGGGTACCATCATTTTTGTCCAGGCCTGTTTCATGCATTTCCGTTGAAGCATGGATGAAAAGCAATGTCTGACTTTCATTGGTCAACATTTTTATAATTTTATTTTATAATTACGTTTGTCAGATTAAAGTTATTTCTGTGACATTTATGAGTTTTTCTTTGATTTAATGAAGGGTACCAACAATTTTGTCCACGTCTGTATCACCGATTCAAAACCAACATCATCTTAAGGCACTTTACAAGAGAAGTCATTACAATTCAATCATCCAAACATTCCAATCCGTTTAAAGTTTTTTTTTTTTTATCTAAGGAATCCCAGCAGATTGCATTAACTATTGGCTCATCCTGGTCCAATCCCTCATACTGAGCAGGCATCTAGTAAAACTCTCCTTTAGCAGAAAGATATTTCCAGCAGAACCAGAACCTGGCTCACTATGAACGACTATCTGCCCCAACATTCTGGGGGTTTGCGAAGACAGAGCAGGGACACAGAACGAACACAAGAACTGGTTAGGAGTACTTTCTATTTTTTAAGAAAGTATAAAACTGATAACAGGACATGGAGGACGATCAGTCATTTGGAGCTTCATCCCAGTTAATAGCTCCCTCCAACAAGGCATCATGGCTAAGCAGGATACCAGACCAGGTGTAGCTTGGGGTAGCAAATAATGCAACTGGAGAGTAGTAGAAGAGAAAAGTAGGAGAGTGAAGAAAAGTAGTCAGTCTGTCTTCCAAAAGTCTAAGCCTATAGCAGCATGACTACAGAGATAACTCGGGATACCCAGGCCCATTAGAATGACTCCCACCTAGCTGGCATTCCAGTATAGAACGAGCACAACCAAGCTATTAGCATGATATCATTAGTTTAAAAGAAACAGGAGGAAAAACTCAGCAAAACTTTAAAAAGAAAAAAAAAAGTTAAAATGCTACTGCGCTAACATGCTAATACTAACTACCATTCCAATGTTAATTTATATACTTTCTTTAGCCTTGAAAAAATTAGTGCAAAAAAGTTGGGCGAAATTCAACTCCATGCCCTGATCATCTTAAATGCTAATGTAAGGTAGCATGCTAAGGCTAACTAGCAGGCAAATTCTAAACAGCATGCTTTCATTAGATTTGAAAATATCTGTACCAAAAGTTCAGCAATATTCAAAATTAACTAAAATGATACCATGATATCCATATGCTAGATAAGATATTAGAGTTAGCATCTAAGGAATCAGTGTGAACAATGAGTCTAAAAGCAAAAAATAGCAAACATTTTTAGCAAGAGCTAGCATGCTAATTCCAACTAGCATACTTTTTTAAGGGGTATAAATACTAGTTAGAGTACCTCAGTGTATCATTCATTTCAGCAGAACTATAAGACAATTAATTGTTATGATCTATGGTAAATCTGAGGGTTTTTATTTTGTAGAGCTATGTTAAGTCTTACTTTAAAAGTCAATGATGGATTTCAGTTTGGGCTTTTTTAATCTCATCAGTTATGTTAAAATTGTCCCTCTAGAAATCTACTGTTCTATAAGGCCTTAAAGCACTTTATAATGACCTTAAATGACCTTTACTGACCTCTCCTTCACAGACCCACAGATGTGGAACAGCTAGCCGTTGTTTGAAAACTGTACGTTATTGGAAAAATTCCCAGAGCATCAGTGAGTTTTATCACATTCTGAGAATGACCGAGAGAGATATGATCTGCAACAAGGCTCAAGTCCGGAAAATCAAAGAATGCGCCATTTTAAAGTTTACGCTAACCTTCTAGAATCTGTTCGGAATTCTTCAACATCTGTGCAATCTGAAAGGGCGATGACGGAAAACGGTGATTGACAGACAAATTCAGAAAAGATTGTATGAACGTCAACGGCCACGGCTATCACCAAAAATTATATTAGTGGATCAAAATACACGACTGTGACGGTGAGTTAATAAATCACCTGGACTCTAGCTGAGGTCTCACTCTAAATTAATAAGAAGTAACTTTTGGGTTATTCAGAGACAAAAAAAACCATAAATATCAACATCCCATCTTCACTTCTGAACAAAGTATGAAACTAAAAGTTTAATGGAGTTTCTAGGTTCAGGTAAGATAAAAATATTAATCTTCAAAAACAGTGGATTTTTAAGATTGAATCAACACTTGAATCTATTCATTCCTTTGGGATTTTCTGGGTGAGGTTCGTTAATTACGTGGCCATGCTAACTGTATTCTGAAATAGAAGTAATAGCACCCATCTCGGTATTTAGCCGTTCGTTTATATCTGTATATGTATTGTGGAGCTGCATATTATGGTACGACCCGCATTAAAGGGGAAGTTCAGATTTTTACAACCTGGACCTTTATAGCATGCATTACGTTCATTTTCTCACCCAGACAAGTTTGCTGCCCCTTGAAGTCCTTTGGGAGATGTTTGGATCCATTTGTAATCAGCGTATATATCCATACAATGGGAGTCATTGGGGCACTCCAAGTGCAGCTTCTAAATAAGGCATTACCTGCCACAAAAATGTTGTTGTGAATCACTAGGACTATTCCCCTGTGAGTTCACAGCATCTCTTTGTTGTCTTCCGGGGTGCCTCAAATATATATCAGCAAAGAATCCAAATACACTTACCACCAGACTGGGTCTAATGCCAAGGAGAATAATATAGTTTTAAAAGATGATTTTTAAAAGCAATCAATGCAGAGGCCTTCCTAATAAAAACAGCAAATTTTTCACAATTTTAAGAGCTGCAGCAGTAATGTATGATCACCTCTTAGCTTCCACTATGTCCTTGGTACCTTCAGCATCAGCTGGTCAGCTGATCGAAATAATCGAGGGAAGGTGCTTAGCTCCACTACCTCAGAAAAAGGTATGGACCATGAAGAGGCTTAAAACCAAATAAAGGATTCTTAAAACAACAGACAAAACAGGAATGGTATGCTCCCTCCTCCATGTGCCCGGTAAAAGCAGAGCAGCCGGTGTATGATGTTTGATTGATTGGATGCGTTTACTGCTGGCTGCACAACAAATTGCCCCATGGGGACAATAAAGATTCCTTGAACCTTGCACCACCCGGAGACACGATACAGATCATTTACTGAGGTCAAAATAGAGCGAATTACAATAACCTAGCCCCGTTTTGATAAAGACATGTATAGTTGTTTTAAAAGTCCACCCATCCATCTTCTTCCGCTTATCCGGGGTCGGGTCGCGGGGGCAGTAGCCTAAGCAGAGAGACCCAGACTTCCCTCTCCCCAGCCACTTTGGCCAGCTCCTCGGGAGGAATCCCGAGGCGTTCCCAGGCCAGCTGGGAGACATAGTCCCTTCAGCGAGTCCTGGGTCTTCCCCTGGGTCTCCTCCTGGTGGGACGTGCCTGGAACACCTCACCAGGGAGGCGTCCATCCCTACCAGATGCCCGAGCCACCTCAACTGGCTCCTCTCGATGTGGAGGAGCAGCGGCTCTACTCTGTGCCCCCTCCGGATGACTGAGCTTCTCACCCTCTAAGGGAGAACCCAGCCACCCTATGAAGGAAACTCATTTCAGCTGCTTGTATCCGTGATCTCATTCTTTCGGTCACCACCCAGAGTTCGTGACCATAGATGAGGGTAGGAACGTATATCGACCGGTAAATCGATAGCTTTGCCTTTCGGCTCTGCTCTCTCTTCACCACCACAGACCGGTACAGCGCCCGCATAACTGCAGACGCCTTACCAATCCGTCTCTATCGATCTCCTGCTCCATTTTTCCCTCATTCCTGGACAAGATCCCCAGAATCCTGAACTCCTCCACTTGAGGAAGGACCCCATCCCCGACCCTCTAAAGCCACCCTACCCTTTTCCGGCCTCCGTCTCTGTTTTTGGAGGTGTGATCCTCATCCCAGCCGCTTCACACTCAGCTGCGAACCGCTCCAGTGAAAGCTGTAGGGCCTGGTACCTCTTACTCCCAGAGTACCCCCCACAGGATTCCCTGAGGGACACGGTCAAACACCTTCTCCACCTCCAAAAAAACCACATGTTACATAGACCGGTTGGGTGAACTCTCATGCACCCCCAAAGCCCCTGCTGAGGATGTAGAGCTTCTCCAGTGTTCCACAGCCAGGATTTGTTTTAAAAGTCATCCCTCAATATTTAGAGCCATTAAGAGTCATTGTGAGCATTTAAATGCAGTTGGAGAAAAACAAATTATTGCCTTAGTCCAACTTAATTTTGACAGAACTGGCCTACTCTAAATCAAGCTTACATACCCGGATAATATGGTTAGAAAGTCGATTTCTCCGGAGGTAAACAGCAGAGGCAGCTTAGCCGAGCTATTAGCAGCCTGGACGCTCCTCCTTTAGGAAGTTGCCAGACCCTAGAAGCTGGAATAACGACACCGGAACAACAATAACACAGCAACAACGAGTGTAATACTGTCAAACAGTACAGTACGCAATAGATTTTCTACTTTCTACTTTCTACTATGCTGCTGTTGTCCACTTCTTCACTAGTTGTTGATATCCTAATTTTATTCCATCTGCTTCCCTGCTGCCAGCATCTTTTTACTGTCTCTGTGACAATGCAGGCCAACCGGTGAAAAGACGCATGGCACCACTTAGCCTTACGATTATTGCAGAAAGCTCGATTCATATGTGCATGTAAACCTACTGACAGTTGAAGTTCCACATAGCCACATCTGGCAGCACACCCTGGTCTAGGGTTTAAAATAGGTCTGTGTTGGTCATATAAATTCTTAAAAGCAGACCACTCATTGGTCTCTTTATTGTGTTTTTGGTTTGTTAAGCAGTGGTTCTAGATTGATTTGTGGACGGCCACCAAAGCTGATGAGATTTCTTAGGAAGCAGCGGATGTCTAAACCAGAACATTCGAGAACCTTCTGACTGAAGAACTGAAAGTCTTCTTCCGCTCTTGTTGATCTGCGGTTCTGTACCCTCCTGTCCCTTTGCAGGTAAGGCCTTCGACATCACCTATGTTCGGCTCAAGTTCCACACCAGCCGGCCGGAGAGCTTCGTCATCTACAAGCGGACCAGCGAGGACGGCCCCTGGGTGCCATACCAGTACTACAGCGGCTCCTGTGAGAAGACCTACAGGAAGCCGAACCGCGGGTTCATCCGGACCGGCGGCGACGAGCAGGAGGCGCTCTGCACCGACGAGTTCAGCGACATCTCACCTCTCACCGGAGGAAACGTGGCCTTCTCCACGCTGGAGGGCCGACCGACCGCCTACAACTTTGACAACAGCCCCGTCCTCCAGGTCAGAGTCCGGTTCTTCTTTTAAGGTTGTCAGCATTTAGAGAAAGGCTTGAAAACATCAAATTATCCCGCAGTTTGTGGAATGAAGCTAATGCTGGGTTGTGTACACATGATTTTAGCTTTGCTATTGGATCAGAGATGCAGCTGTGAGAGCAGATGTTACCACAGAACTGTGGAGAAAACATCAGCCTCAAAAGAAAGACTTCACTGAAAACCAGAAATGGTGCAGAAAATACTAATTAAAAACAACAGTATAAGGGTTTAGATGTGGGCAGTTTGATTTAAAAGCAAGAGTTCTTGCTTATTACTCCATGAAAGACACTGAGGATCAGAGATGGTCTGAAGAATCTCCACTTTGATCACATGTGGGGGAAGATTATTGAACTGATGGAAAACCATGTGCTTTACTGAAGGGTTGGGGGGGATCTCCTTTCATCTCCCTCGGTAGAGCAGAATATCCTGAGACAATTCTGTTATAAGAAGCACCCTCCAACAACAGCTGATGGAAACATGTGAAGCATAGGTTACATAGGGAACCCTTAGTTATGCCGTTGTGTCCTTGGGCAAGACTCTTCACCTATCTTGCATACTGTTGTTGGACAGAGGGGCCGATGGGCATGATGGCATCCTCACTTCTTTCAGCCTGCCCCCAGAGCAGCTGCTAGCTTCCACCAGTGTTACAGAGCGAACGAATAATGGAGTTATAAAGTTCTTCGAGGGTCTGTAAACGTGCTATAGAAATGCAAGGGGTATTATTATTAAAGTAGAGAGAATGAGGAAGGTTCAGACACATCAAGCATGAAGATTCACACTGTTGGATCATTTAGATCTTTGTTGGATGAAATAATGAGCCAGTCTCTGGAGCAGTTTGACAGAAGGGTGGGTCACATTGTAGTAGGGGGTTGTATCCTAGTAGGGGTTGCATCAGAGTACGGTTATGGATCAGAGCTATTATGGTAAGGGTTGTTTGGAGGTACTGACCCTGTTCAAGGAGTTTAAAAAGTTGTTTTTCTGTTGGTCGTTGGTAAAGATCACAGAGCTACAAACCAGAACACCGTCAGACGTTTGTTTCCCTCCGAGTTTTAACTCTTCTGAGGAGGAAGAAAGATTTTTTAGCTCTAGTGCCAGATTGCTGGTTGCAAGCCAACTGTGTTTTGGACATGCTACCAGGTAACACCCCCAGATTTCCCACCGGAGCAGCAGCGTGGTTTGGCACAGCTGACCAACAGCTGGAGGAGTTCTGTCACTCCTCCTCCTCTTCTTCCTCTACCTCCCCCCTTTCCTCCGTGTTCAGGGTTGCCCAATAACTGGAAAGCAGATTGTTTTCATTCTTTTCTTTCTTACACAATGTTGTGAATTTTTTTTCCAGCTTCTCCCCAGAAATGATTCAAAGACTTTCAGAAAGAAAGCCTTACATATAATTCATGTTTTTCTGAAAAACAACCAAAAAGTGTAAAGAATGCAGAGTAAAAATGTATCCAGCTTGTTGGAAATGATGCAGGAAAGTCCTATAAGGGACTATGTGATGCTATTTTACAGCTTTCAGCTTCTGGGATAGACATTAATATGATAAAATGTTACCGTTGGGGTTATATAGTATTAATTTGTCCTGAAATTTAACTTATATCCTGCAGTTAATGTTGGACCACAAAGTAAAACGGCTAATTTCTCCATAATTCTCCCTTCTGCACCCCCACTCCCCTCCTCTTCCCCGCTGCGCCCCACTCCCATGCAGAGCCGCTCTGACAGAGAAAAACAGGTCACCCTGATCTTAAACAGAAGTACAACATCGAATTTGAAGTACACTAAGTACCACAATGAAACTGTGTTATATTAAGGGCTCAGACGTTTACGGAGTCAATAAAGCTTATTTCAGCTGCTAAATCTACCAGGCCATAGACAGAGCACAAACCAACATAGCTGCATCCACTAAGCAAATCTTTCCAGCCCAGTATATAAAAAAGCCGTGGGTATTTTGGACCCGTTTACTGAACATTCTGAGATGCTAAAGATCAATTAATTAATCACAAAATGCTGTTATAAGATCACATAAGGTGCTTGATAAATGGCTAACACACATTAGCATGTAGCCGCTTACTTCTCTGTCCATCAGGCGTCTTTGTTCTTTGATCCAGCTGCTGTTCTTTAGGAATGTAGAATAAAATCCTGTAATCCATGCAGCCAAACAGGAGTTTTCACAGAGACATTTTAGAACTAAAATTCCAACGAAAAAAGTGGTTCCAGCTGTTAAAACCGGAGCAGCTATGAGCTTTGAGAAGGGGGAGGGTGTGTTTGCATATCTACCAAAACTAAGCTGCTTTCTCTGCAGGGGCAGTCACCTGTGCTACAGGGCAGACACCTGTAGCACTTTCTAGTGGTAACATAAATACGTAAAATACGTCACAATGTTACCACTGAGTTGTTTTCTAGGAGAGGCCGGTGCAGCTGCTCAGAGAGCAGGATTCAGGAGGATTACTGAGATGAGAATTAATTAAGCCAAAAACCACTCTGGTGGGGTTATTTTATGAGAAAATTGCATTACCAGATGGTTGAAAATGCCAAAAACTTGATTTTGCATGATATAGGCCCTTTGATGTTCCTAAAAGGATTTTCTTACTGGGAGTTTGGTTCTAAAGACCAGGATTGCTTCAACCTTTCTGACCCGGCTGAGCGATTGCTGGAGCATTCACGACAACCATGCTGTTTATCATGTAAGTCTGTTCTGGACCTATGGCTGTTGTTTTGGATCCTTGTTCCATTCATTCCGCTTATTTATATAACACCAATTCAGAAACAGATGTCCTCTCGGACTCTGCTGGGACGTCCTGGGGAGGCTGGCAGATATTTGAGATGTTCTCTCTCTTGGGAATAATATTCCTCCTGAGTGAATCATCCATTAATCTTTGTGTTGATTAGTCAAGAGTCAGTGACCAATGGGGACAAACCCCATGGTGTTTGTCCCCATTGGTCCATCGGAGCGTCATCAGCAGCTGGTTGTAAAGGACGCCTGGCGCCTCCATCTAATTATCGTGATTATTAAAGGATTAAACTTAGAGTTGGAATCTGTCGCCGGTCACACCTGTCACTACTCGTCTGATATTTGATGCACTTTTTATCTGTCATTGCTAAACTGTGAGGAACCTGTTTTCCTCTTATTCCTTCAAATATGATGTTTAAAACCCGACGTGTAGAGTCCCTCTCTGTTTCTGGGGGTGTTGGTGTCAGTGGATTCAAGTTTCAGGGGTAAATGGTTCTAGCTGGTTAAATGAAAATGGTCTGACTGCTAAATGTCCTGATCTTCATGTTTCAATCCCCATCATGTCCAGACAGAAGCGATGATGGATCAGATCCACCATCCTAATGGATTGTTCCTTCCTGTCTTCCGTCCTGAACTTCCTCTGGGTGGAAAAAGACATATTTAGCTCTGCTGCTCAGCTCTTAACTTCCTTATTTGACCCGTTGGAACGAAGCTATTTATACCAAAGCCGGGACTCTTTTAGTTGGTGGCGGTCAGTCGGGGGCGTCAGCCGGCCGATGGCGGCTCTGTCACATTCCTGTCGTCTGTCATCTCCAGTTCCGGGTTGGGAAATAACCACCAGCTGACCTGCCGTCACAGAGCGATTCCCATTCTCTAAAACCCACCAGAGGAGGTGAAGGCCCTGTCACAGGTGGTTGTGGGTTTAGTTCCCAACAGAAAATGCTATAAAGGCCTGACATTGTGGAGCGTCAGTAGCTAAGCAGAGTTCCTATTTTAATGCAGGAATCCATTTTACACCTTTTAAATGTGTTAAAGTTCTCTCAGATTTAGGTTTACTGGGTCTTAGGTTTACAGCTTCACATTTGTTCTTCCACCCTGTAATGATGTGTTCAGCTGCTAAAGAAAGTTTCCCACACTATAAACACCAAGAAGTTTCATACCAAATGTTTTTTACTGCCTCTGGTGTCCTACTGCTGCTATACGGATCCGTGGCCTGAAACAGCTGAGCGGACAACAGGAAAACTTTAAACGGATTTCTCTACGTATTGTTAAACAAAAAATAAATAATTCAATTCAAATGGAATGAGTTTATAAGTGCCAATTCACAACCAATGTCATGAAAAATAAAACATAATTCAAGGGGTATCTGATGTTATCTGAAATGTGACACTTTGTCCTGTTTTTGCACATTTTACTGGAAAATTCATCGTTATCTGGGGAGCGAGTTCATGTTGTTGTTCTGTAGGAACGTCTTGGACCTGCATGCAGCAGCTGAAGCAAGGAGTGTGCTACTCTAATAGGGTGCATCTTTATAGTTTTTATCATGTCGTTGAACATCCTCAGATATCACAGCTCTGCTTAAAATGCTGCATTGGTCACTCACTGTGTCAAGGTCTCTATTTAAGGGATGAATGGTTTGGCCAGACTGGTGTGGTAGAGCCCTGATTTACTGTCGCAGAGGACCATAGATACATTTCTGCAGGGCTCATGGGAATAAAAACCCAAATTAAAGCTGGTTTTAACCCTTTCTGATTGCAAAAGCACCGTAACAACACCACCTGTCTCTGTTAAACTGATCCTGCATACACATTTTTATTATCCCATGCTTCTGGAAAACATGTTTAATTCATAAAATGCATAAGTGGTAGCTGGGAATCTGCAAATGTTTCAGCTATTGCCATGTGTGTGAAAATGATTCATAAGCAAATAAACAGATAAAAAAGATTTAAAGGGAATTAATTTTGGTAGAACCACAACAGTTGGAGCATCTGGCGATTCATATAATTCATAATTTATAAATCATTGGGAATGATAAACTTTTAAAAAAAGCCAAGAACATCACTGTCGGTAAGCTAATCTCAGTGCTAGCATGCTAACAGTGATGTTAGCTGCATGCTAACATCACTGTTAGCATGCAGCTAACAGTGATGTTAGCTGCATGCTAACAGTAAAGTTGCTCAGGCAGCACAAGCCTGCAGATAAACTACATATATTTTGTAACAAAGGAGCCTTCCAATAAATTAGATTATATAAAAGTTTATTTATTCCAGAAACTCCACCAGTGAATGAATCATTTTTAGTTTATTTTCATCCAGCCTGAAGTTTTTTTACGCCTTTATTTCTGTACATATGAATGATTTTCTGCTTGCAGACGATGAAGATGTGACTTTTAACATGAGAATATTACATTAGACCAATTAAAAACATACTAATGCAGAAATGTGCTTAATAAACACTGTTTAATATCAGGGATTAGGGTTATTATTTCTAAAAGGTTTTTCTAATCTGAGATTGGCTACCGTTTATGCATCGCATAAACTCATCTGATTCAGTTATGATTAGATGAGGATCTGATCCTCCTGTCGTTTCCATCTCATTATGGACCTGAGTGTTAATCAGGGGAAGGGTTGATGGTTCCAATCCCTGGTGAGCACTTTGAGCTGCAGCTGTGATCCTGGCATCCAGACAGGAAGAGTTGAGGGAGTCTTGAAGCCTTGCAGCTGTCTGAATGCTGAGAGTTTTTACTGTATCAGCGACCAGGATGCGTTCAGTTCCTGCAGATAAAGACGTCGTCTGGAGAGGAAACACCAACCGGAAGATCTGATGCAGCAACATTGACAACTTCTACTGATTCTGGTTAAAAAGAAATATTAACCCCCTAACGCCTCCATTATTTAGAACAGACTCCAGCTTCTGATCAGAGAATATCTGCAAACAGTTCCCGTCCTTCTGGTTCTGGTTTCATTTCAGGCTCCTGATGTCAAGTAAAAGTGATAACTTGTTACTGGAGGAGCGGAGAGTTTCTGGTTCTGTTCGGCTGAATGTTTGCGGTTCACTCTGGACTTTTTAACACCCGCTAGGCTGACCCAACCCAGCCGCAGTGTTCCTGTCCGCTCATGATGGATGGGTAGCAAATGTTCTGCGTGTTTAAACAGAACTGATTCAGAACCGCTGCAGCTGCCGGGTTGTTCTGCATGAGTCATTGCAGGATGAGAAAGTGGACAGCTGCAGAACCAGCGACCCGGCTGGGCCTGGGTTTCTGAGCTGCTGCTGGACCCGAACATCATCGGGGAAACGGGTCACATCCACATTCCCTGCAGTAATCCCAGGATTCAGCATCAGGGTGGGAAGTCCCAGATGTTGGGATGCGACCCGAACAGGATCAGAGGAAGTCCGATCCGAACTCAGCTGGTTCTGTCCTCTGGTTCCTTCAAGTTTCTGTTCAGCATCAGAACCTCTGGAGGCTTTAAGGGCGACATTCATTCATTCAGGTTTTATAATCATACACACTTATAAATATGTTTTAATAACTCAGATCAGCTGATTATTGATGCATAAATAGATGGAAACGTTTTTAAACATGAGGAGCATCGAATCGTTTCCTTCTGTCAGAACTTCAGTTATTATTCATGAATGGATGACGGATCAGAACCAGCTGGGATCGAGACGAGCCCTTAAGCTGCAGCAGCTCGGTCCTGGACTGACTTGTTACAGCTTCAGCTGTAAACCAGATCCGACCCGGCCAGAACTTTCTGGCCCGGTTCCCTCTGAGGTTTTCATTCAGGCGTTTCAGGCTCCGAGCCGCTCGTTTGTTTTCAAACAGCCTCTCTGAGCTCCGGTTCCGATAAGCCTCCTGCTGATACGGAACAAAAAACCAGCGCCGGTGTTGTGCGAGAATCTGTTCCCCTGAAATATTCTGTTCCCCCTGGTGTTACGTGGTATTTTTTACCTAACCTTTTGTTGTTTCTGATTGGCTGACCGGTTGATTTCTTACTAATCTTAACATTCAAGAATAATTACCTAACCCTAAGTCGTTTTCTAATCCTAATATTGGATGAGCATTACCTAACCATAAACTGATTATTTTCCCAACCGTACTCTTCGGGAACCATTGCCTAAACCTAACGGGGGAACAGAATATTTCAGGGGAACAGATTTTCGCACTACACCTGTTGCCCACTTTCCCATGAGGCCGGGGCTCAGACGAGTCGTTGAGCAACATTTGGGTCCGTTCAGAACCTCAGCAGCTGCTCATGACTAATTCTCTCCATCTGGGTTTGAATCATAAAGCAAATGAAATAAACAGAGTTTATAAGGAAAGCTTTGGTTTGCTGTAGAGTTTCCCACAGTGGCAGAACCTCCTGTCAGAACCAGAACAAGCATCTAGAACCTTAAAGAGCCTTTAGAACATTCTGTCAGAACCTTAAAGAGCCTTTAGAACATTCTGTCAGAAGCTTGAACAGGCTGCAGAATCTCTGACAAACTCCAGAACCTTAGACAGACTCTGGATCTGGTGGATGGTTCTGACGACCCGTTGTTGGACCAGCTGTTCTTGTTCTTCTCCAGGATGTAATAAGACCCGGTGAACACGTCTCTGCAGGAACCGTGAGGTTCTGCTTACCATCCCTCACAGGTTCTGGCTGTTGTGAAAAGTATTCACCCCCTGATAAGTGGCTCAGTGGTCGGCCTGCAACCAGAAAACCATAAGTTCAATTCCTGAGTCTGCCGGCTACATGCCGTTGTGCCCTTGGGCCAGACATTTCCCCTACCTTGCCTAAATCGTGAAATGTTGCAGACGGTTCGGCCACAATTTAATTACTTCTTAAAATTACTATAAAGCATTTTCTATTTGAATCGTTTTCACTAAGCCTGACCTGCTAGTGAGCAGAACTCCTGGTTCCATAAGTTATAACAAGTCATCCGGGTTCTGAAACGGCCCCAGAGCATCATACTGCCCCCACCATGTTTAGCTGTAGTTCTGATGTTCTGCGTTAGTTTTGCTCTAGATGTAACGGGACCAGAACCTTCCAGAAAGGTCCAGCTTGGTCTCTTCAGGCTGGTGAATAGTCTTCAGCACGTTTCTGGTCAATGTGAGACGGGCCTTTGTGTTCTGGCTTTGACACTCTCCCATGGAGGCCATTTTCTCTCGTTGAATCATGACCTTTGACCCTAACCTGTGGTACATGAAGAGCCAGTGGCGACTCATTGTTGCCGCTTTATGGTGGAGAGAGAATCTAGCTTTAATTTAACTCAGAGGTTCTGAGGTTCAGGTTTACAATTTCCTGGAAGAATAAAATCATTATTTAAAACTGTTTAAGTGATCTTTAAGATATTCATGTGTTTTAAAACCTAAAACATTTCAGTGTCAAAAACAAAGCAAAAAGGGAGTGAATACTTTTCTACAGCTCTGTTCTTCGAGATATTCCTAAAACATGAAGCATAACCAAAACAAAATGTCTGCGTTGAACACGTTTAACTTTCAGAAGGAGGAGAAACTTTCCTTCCAGTTCTTATCTTCAACCGTCTGAAGTTCATATCAAAAAGCTCTTTCCTTCAGAGGTTAATGAGATAAAAGTCAAGGTTTCTGTAACCTTCTAGTCTCAATATGAGTTAGAGACGGGCTGGATAAGCATGTTTAGAACCTCATAATGATCAGAAGGTGAAACAGGTTCCAGCTGCGGTAAAAACCTTCTGGTTCTTGGTTTCTTTCCTCCTTTAATTTCATTTCCCAGTCTCTAACCAGCGTACCTTACACCGAACCACTTTTATCACGTCGTGCATCTTTGAAATGCGCCTCCAGATGGAGCGTGTTGCATTCTTCCTGCCCATCACACGTTTCCCTGCATGCTTGAACAAGAGAGGAGAGCTTGGGTTTTTATTTTTTCAGCTGGCTGCAATTCACGCTTTCTGCTTTTAGATAAACTTTTCAGGATTGTTCTGCGGTGTTATTTTCCCTCCCAAATGCGTGCAAAGAGTGAGAACCTGATAGCCTGAACACCATGTTGTCTCCCCTGTAGGACTGGGTGACGGCCACAGACATCAGAGTGACCCTGAACAGGCTCAACACGTTCGGAGACGAAGTTTTCAACGATCCCAAGGTCCTCAAGTCCTACTACTACGCCATCTCCGACTTCGCCGTGGGAGGAAGGTAAACACCAGCAAACTGGGTTAAACATTCATCAGATGAGGCTGGGCTGAGATTCACTGGGCCTTCTCAGACAAAAGAGGACTTGGGTGAATGGAGAAGTGGGGTCAGGTGGATTTATGGGTTCTGATCTGGCCCTGTGTGGTCCGCTTCCCCGACGCCTGCCTCAGAATTTACATAAGATCTGCTTTAGCTGCACGGCTGGGGGGGGGGGGGGGGGAGAGGTTTGGACAGCCATTACAAGAGTTTTAAACATGGTGCCTCTGCAGCCATAATCTGTTTGAAATGTAGAGCAGATTTCCATTACACATCCAGCATTCCTGACATTCCTGGTTGGCAGGGCTGGATTACAGGGAAACCGGAATGGGGCGGACCAACTGCCCTGATGGACGGAAGAAAAGAGAAGATGCCTGCTGAGAGCACTTGTAGGATTAACAGGCTTTATCTAAGCAAGGCGGGGTTTCTGAGTGGACTTTACCTGTTTCTGCTCACACTGCTGTGGTTGAACTATAACCAGGGTGCATAGAATGATCCTACAGCTCAGTATGATAAGCATATCGATCTTCTGGATCAATCTCAAACAATTACAATGATAAGAACATTTTCTGGCTTGTAAAAGTTTACTGAATTAATTAAACACAAAGAAACTAAAAGCAGCTGAATCAAAGTTTTTTTTTTTAACACCAAAGAGTCAAAGATTAATAATAACTGAAATACTTTAGAAGCAAAATAAGATGCTTAAAGATTAAAGATTAGCTTGGAAAGCTAACACTCGTCAAGACAGAAAAGACAGTTTTGCAATTCAATAAAATACTAATTTAGCTACATAAATTTTAACCTGTTTCAAATTTAATAATTTCAGTTAATTTGTTTCAGATAAGCAATGAAAAGTTTAAAGCTAAAGCTTACCTGTTAGCTTTAGTCAAGCTAACAGTCTAAATGAGCAACTTTAGCTTAGCTACCAAACATTTTTAGACTAAACTTATGTTTATAACATTAGTCGCTAGTTTTGACGTTTAATTGTTATTTTAATAGTCAGATCAAGAAAAGTTGTCGTTATCGAAAGCTACCAGAGCTAAGCTTAGTAGATGCTAACACGTATGTTGCACAACAACATGATATTTAAAATTATGCAGATCTACTTATTTAGATTAAGTCTAACTGTAGTTAAAAATATTTGTCACTTGAAGCGCAGATTAGATATTCGTACTAAAGCCAACCGTCTAAATTGATTTTAGCAGCTAAGCTAACTTGTAGTTAGTTAAATAAATTAAATGACGTCTGATTACTAAAAAAGACAAGTGCTGCTAGGAGTTTCACTTCATAGTTCAATCTGGGTAGATATGATATGATTTCATATCATCAAGATATCAACTCTAACAACTTTTTTGGTTTGGTCTAAAACCGCTCATAGTTCTCGCTTGCTAGCTGTCCAGTACAGCATTACCATAATATGATGAATGGAGATTCGTTAGTTCTCTAAAGATCAGATATTTCAAGAATCAAAATAGTCTTTTTAAAGTATGAATAAAACCCAGTGGCTATTTTTTTTTGGGCTAACAGATCAGCAGTGTGCAGCAATATGTTGGGGAGGAGCATAGTTGTGTTTTATCCAGCCAGGAATAAAACTCGGCTTCTACTGCACTTTCTCTAGTCCGTCATTAAAATAAATTTATAGCGACAGTATGATGATAATTTTAATTACTTTAGCATTGTTAGCTTGTAGACTCTTGGTTGAACCGGTAAATGGATCATGTGACGCTTTATCTCAGAAATATTAGTAGTTAATTTTTGAAGGCATATGCAAAAGTCAATAAAGCTCTTTATACTAGTTGAAGTTAAAGCTAACAATGTTAAGGGAACGTATCATTGGTTGGAGATCCGGAGGAAGCCCCAGAACCTCCAGGGACCTCTGGACTTCCCTGCTTTACCTTTTCTAACTGAAGATTCTTTCTGAAGATGTAGGAGGTCTTTTTGTTTCCGTGCTTTGTTCAAAACATCAAATAAGCAGACATAAATCATCAGTCACGTTTAATAAATCAGGTTCGTTGCTGCAGGGCTTGATATGATTTAAGCTCCAGGTGAGCGAAGCTCTCCAAAGCTCTACTATTCTCCCTGCTGTCAGACTTTCCACGGCTCAGTGCCAGGAAACAGCGGAGACAATAGGTAGAGACGGCGGCTGAACAAGTGCCGTCCTGTTGGGAGGGATTCTTCTTCCTCAGGAGGTTAAAGCAAACCTTCAATCAGAGCCAGGGAGCGGAACGAGCTCATCCCAGATGAGACCAACATCAACATTACGCACTCCTCTGGAGCTTAAACTCTGACACGCTGACAGATGTTCCTAGAACAGCTCCTGCACTCCGCCTGATGATGAAATGCCGATTCTCTGTCAGACGACATGCTGAGTGGTGTGTCATCCAGGTGTAACAGAGCTGTGTGTGTGTGTGTGTGTCTGCTGTCAGGTGTAAGTGTAACGGCCACGCCAGCGATTGTGTGAAGACCAACGGAGGACGGCTGGTCTGCGACTGCAAACACAACACGGAGGGCGTGGACTGCAACGTCTGCAAACCTTTCTACAACGACCGGCCGTGGAGGAGGGCGACGGCCGACAGCGCCAACGAGTGTCTGCGTGAGTTTTAGTCCCAGAACCTCTCTGCTTTATTCAATAAACAACCGGCCAAACAGAAGAGCATCTGCTCTGATCTCAGGCCAGGTCTCTGGGGGATTGTGGGAGTTGTAGTTCCTGTGTAATGCAGATGCATGACTAAGCTGTGGTCCCTCTCCCACACTAAAGGAAACAGGAGGAACCTCTGGAAACTTTCCCAAAGGCTGAATAAGTTTTTCCCTTTCTCAGTTGTTTTCAGGCTCCTCGGATTTAGTTTTAAAATCCAGGAATAAACAGGAAATATGAAAGGAAACCTGAGAACGGAGAGATAGCTGCAGAAGAATGACGACAACTGAAACTCAAACTTTAATGCCCGACACAATAATGTAGCGATAGCTGAGTGTATTTATTGATTAAAGCAATCTGCAGGCATCAGCAGATTTTTTCGTACTGACAAAGAACACGTCAGAATGCAAAATTAAAGAGAGAAAGAGAGAAAAGAAAGAAGCAACTAGTGGTCTGGCTGTTAACTCCCTGCTGTAGTCATCTGTTTACAACAGGAACTGTGTTTTCTCCTCTTCCTTTCACCTGAATGTAAGCCTGCCTCCTCACCTTTTGCTAAGCTTTTATGTATCTCCCATAAGCAATCACAACATTACTGATTCCTCTGATTTATTTTTTTGGAGAATCAGAAAGCGAGTCCACATTGAGAAGAATCAGAACATAGAGTGGTTTGCATTTATTCTGATGCTGTGGTTCAGGTTTTCTGCCTCCCAGCTCTGTGATGTCCAAACAGAAGTCAGACGTATCGAAGGATCCGTGAAGTCGTTGCCGTTTCTCTTTTTCAGCCTGTAACTGTAACGGGAAGAGCTCCGAGTGTTACTTCGACGCAGAGCTGTACCGGGCCACGGGTCACGGAGGTCACTGCAGGAACTGCGCCGACAACACCGACGGCCCCAACTGTGAGCGTTGCCTGGACAACTACTACAGAGAGACGAGCGGCGGCCGCTGCCTGCCCTGCGGCTGCAACGCCGTCGGTGAGTCCTTGTGACTGAGGTGGAGGGTTACAACACGGGACATATCAGCCTCGTCGGGTCATTATGGAAAATAAAGATGAGACTGAGCTCCTTCAGGCGTTTCAGAGATCTAATACGGCATGATGGTTAACATGAAGGAAACCCTCCCAGCACTTCTATTCTAAAATATTCGACAGTATTTAGCAATCAATGTTTATCTCTAATCCAAACGAGCGGTTCAGTCTTCTTTTTCCGCTCCTGGAGAACCGCTCCATGTCAGTCAGTATATTTATTCAAATATTCCCTCAACATTACATGCTTTTACAGTAAAAACCTAAACATGGAGGGAGTATTTTAAGATGCTGTCACAATTTAGCTGAAGGGTTGGGCAGGCCGAAGAAAAACGATATAATTAGACACAAGTCGTGTTCACAAGGGATTTAGCTCAAGATGTCAAGAGATCATCCTTCCAGATGACCTTATTGACACTAAATTCACTTTGTCAGAATCAAAAAAACTTCACTAGGGTTTGTTACGCCTTTTATGCACACAGAAATTAATGAACAGAATTTTACTTTTCGCTAGAAGTTCATCTTGCACTAAGAATTCTGCATTTCATCCAAATTATTATACTGGCAAAGCAAGATTTACTTTTTTCGGAATAATTTTAAAAAATCATTTCGGCATTTTTAAAGCACAAAAAAATCTATGCATAATTGTTTGAATACATTTTTTTTCTTAATGGTGTATGTATTTATTTTTTTGTGAAAAAGATAATCTCCAGAAATTGTACCCTACTTTTTATACTAAGGAACACGTATGTACATCTAAGGCACTGAAAAAGGTACAGATAGTTCCCCTGAGGTCTTAATCTCATTTTTGCACTTTGGGACCAGTAATGTCCGCATTCTGCACCTTATTTCTGACAGTTTTGTGCTTCTTTTGTTCAGCAGTTTATCATTTTTTGTGGGAAAAGATTCTGTGGTTTATTGGTTGATTAAAGGGAAGCGATCCGATAGAATCTGCAGATTAATAGACTAATTGGTTTAGAGTAACTTGATGCACCTGCATGCAAAAAGCATTCATAAAAGACCTCTACGAGTTTATGAGCCAAACTTCATTAACAGTGAGAGCAAACCAATAGTTAGAGCACACGTTTCAAACTCAAGGCCCGGGGGCCAAATCAGGCCCTCCATGGCCATTTATGTGGCCCTCCAAACACTAGAGGATCCCATAGATAGAAAAAATTTAAGCTCTGTTTTTATGCACCGCAAACAGTTTTATCAGTAAAATGAAATCTGTGTTTATTTGAACAGTGCTATATGACATTATTATGTAAAGATGTTCAGTATTATTACATTTTAAGACGTACTTTCAGAATGTGGAGGCTCGTTTTAACGGTTTGCTATAGTTTTATTAATACTTCCTGCCATAACCGGCCCTTTAAGGATATTCATCAGCTTGATGAGGCACCAAAATGGAAATGAGTTTGACAGCGTTCAGTGAGATGATTATGGAAATATATTTCTGCATGAAGACAAAGCAATCGATCTGATTCCTGCTGCTGCTGAGAACACAAGCTGCCTTCAGCGTTTCAGTTCATAATTTCTTCTGGTTCTTTGATTCTGTTTTTGGCCATTTTCTGGTTTTCATTTTCCTCATCGAAATTCACCTTTTTTCCGTTTCTTTTTGGTCAGCCTGTTTCCATTCATCCCAGCTCTGTGTTCTGTACATAATCACCGTCTACATTATCTTTATGTTCTTTTTACATGTTGCTCCGATATTTTATGGTTATTTGTGGACAGTTCTGAGGAGATTCTGTGGTTTCCCAATAAACTTCTCCGGTTGATGTGCTCACAGGTAGAACATGCTTGTGGTGTTCCCGCTCTGATGCCCTGCTTGTTTCATTAACCCTGATTGTCTTGTGGAGGTTAAAGGTCACCGAGCTGATGGTGGTGTTTGCTTGCAGGTTCTGAATCTCCTCAGTGTGACAACAGAGGCGTGTGCGCCTGCAAACCTGGAGTGACCGGAGAGAAGTGTGACCGCTGCCAGCCAGGGTTCCACAGTCTGACGGAGGCCGGCTGCAGGTACGCACCAACCCCCTGCTGCCCCGCCTCCTGCCTGGGATCAGGTCACCTACAGACTAACGTCCATTCCTGAATTCCTGCTTTAAAAGCTGGAAGTGTTGGGGGAAGGAATGGGAAGATTTCAGAGCAAGAAAAACATGAATGAAAGTAGATTTAATCTTAGCTGCCTGTCAGTCAGCAGAGAGGGAAGACTAACCCAAAAACCGAGCTTTGAGCGCCCTCTTCTGGCCGCATCTTTTCATGACTGGTTTAAATGAGTTTGGAGCTGTCTGTCTCAGCAGTGAAATGATGAACAACTTTCTGTCCTTCAGCTTTGGACCAAAGTTTCCTTTCAGCTTCGTTTTCATGTAAGCGAGTGATTTTAACCCCGCGTTTGTCTGCCAGGCCTTGCACCTGCTCTCCGTCAGGCAGCACTCAGGAGTGCGACGTCAACACGGGTCAGTGCCGCTGTAAGGACAACGTGGAGGGCTTCAGCTGCGACAGGTACCGCCCTCACCCAGCCTCTGGTTTCCTGTCACGCTGAAACACTTTTCATCACATGTTTTATCTCCGTCAGGTGTAAACCAGGTTACTTCAACTTGGACCCCAACAACCCTCAGGGCTGCACGGCCTGTTTCTGCTTCCAGCACTCGTCTGTCTGCGAGAGCGCCGATGGCTTCAGTGTCCACACCATCAGCTCCACTTTCGACCGAGGTAAGGGCCGCCTGCAGCCCAGACTCGGGGTACGTTTATCCCCCCCCCCAGTCTCAGTGGGAATCCTGACTTCCTGTTCCTGTTTCCAGGTGATGAGGCGTGGAGCGGCCAGCAGCGAGACGGATCGTCCATCTCTGTCCAGTGGTCTCCCAGTGGACAGGAAGTGTCCCTGATGTCTGAAGACTACCAGCCCCTGTACCTCGTGGCCCCAGGTACTGAATGGTTCCGCTGATTGGTTCTCATGGAAACTCTCTGGTTAAACTTCAGAACCTTACTCGCCGTGTTTTCTGCTCTACAGAGAAGTTCCTGGGGAATCAGATGCTGAGCTATGGACAGAACCTCAGCATGAACTTCCGAGTGGAGAGGAGGGACGCTCGCCTGTCGGCTGAGGACCTGATCCTGGAGGGGTCCAACATGAGGCTGGCGGTCCCCCTCATCGCCCAGGGCAACGCCTACCCCAACGAGAACATGCAGAACTACGTGTTCAGGTGAGAAGCTGGACGTGACTAACACCTGGATGCCTGATCTGGTAGTTTGTTCATCCAGAATGAATTAATCCTGTTTGGTTCTGGTTTAGGCTCCACGAACAGCCTGGCTACCCCTGGAGACCAACCATCAGTGCCTCGGACTTCCAGAAACTTCTCTACAACCTGACGGCCATCAGGATCCGGAGCACCTACAGCGAGAGGAGTAGGCGGCGCCGCCCCAACCTTCTCACCGTCTCCGCACCTGGAGGGACATTCTGCCCTAACCTCACCTTTCTCTGGGTCTGCAGGTGCCGGTTACCTGGACGACGTCTCCTTGGTGACGGCCAGGAGGGGCCCAGGTGTGCCGGCGCGCTGGGTGGAGCAGTGCACCTGTCCGCCGGGCTACCAGGGTCAGCACTGTGAGCAGTGCACCCTGGGATACCGCCGCGCCCAGCCTGAGCTCGGACCCTTCAGCTCCTGTGAAGTCTGCAACTGCCACAGACACAGCGACGCCTGCCACCCTGATACTGGTAACACTGGGAACACTGGGATTACAGACTGTAGCTAAAGCTGCCACGCTGACCGTGGGACCACTGGAATTTAGGCCCATATTTTCTCTGGTTTTAGACAGAATCCTGGTTTACTAACTGGTTACTTCATCTGGTTTCTTTACTGGTTTCCTGTGGTTCTAACTGGTCCCCCCTTTGTGCTCTACCTAGTCTGTTTTCTCCCTCTCCTTCTTTAACATATTCCCTTCTAATCAGATCAGCTTCCTGACACATTTTACTGATTTCTTTGACCAGTTTGGTGCTTGTTTTTTCTGACTTTTTGTAGGACTGGGTTTTTGATTATACAGTTTATTTTTTTACTGGACTTGGTCTCTTGGCCAGTGGCGTGTCTGGAGGGTGGCCTTGGGGGGCACATGCCACCCCTGATATCTGATAGGCCACCCCAGGAGCAACCCCCTGATTGTCTGATGTTGTAGCTCAATGCTTTAGAATAAACTTAGTTCCAGCAATTGTTTTACAAGATGGAAAAAATGTCTGTTATTTTAAAACATTCATCAGAAAGAAGGCGCAGGACATACATTTCTTATTTTTACTGCAGTTCCTGGATGTATGGATGCCATCACAGCAGAACTAGTTGGCCCTCCTGTGCCACCCATGAAGAAAAAGTCTGGACACGCCACTGCTCTTGGATAATTTTTGGTCTTTCTGTTTAGACAGTAGAGTTGGTTCTAACTGATTTGTTCTCTTTTGCTTCTCACAGAGCTTTTTTAATTTGGCAATCATACTGAATTTACTTTACTTATACTGATTTTCTGTCTAGTTGCTTGTATTTTATAGCAGTTTTGGTTCTTTGACTGGTTTGGTAGTTTTACTGGTTTCTCAACTTATTTTTTGACTGTTTGTAATTTTTTCTGCTTGGTTTGTTGCCTTATTTAACCAGCTATGTGTCTGTTTTTGCCTGTGCATTCAGGAAATGTTTGGTTTTCTATTTTTCAGGTTAATTTGGTCCTCAGCAGATGATAACAGCTCTTGTTTCTCTGTCTCGCGTACAGGAGCATGCGACTGTCAGGACAACACTGCAGGATTGAGCTGTGAGCGCTGTAAGGACGGATTTTATGGCAATGCCACTCAGGGCACACCGGACGACTGTCAGCCATGTCCCTGCCCCTCTGGAGCCACCTGCGCTGTCGTTCCTAAAACAGGAGAGGTGGTTTGCACCAATTGTCCTACTGGGACCACAGGTACCCACAGACGGCTGGACGCCATTCAGCTTTGTGGTTTGGCCAACCTTTGACATGTTTTGGAGACACTGCTAAAGGATGGTAGTGAAGTAGAATTCAACTTATCTGATCATCTGAGACCTCACCTGTGTGCAGGTAAGCGCTGTGAGCTGTGCGACGACGGGTTCTTTGGGGACCCTCTTGGTGAGAACGGGCCGATCCGAGCCTGCCGCGCCTGCCAGTGCAGCAACAACATCGACCCCAACGCCGTCGGCAACTGCAACCGCGAGAACGGCGAATGCCTCAAGTGCATTTACAACACCGATGGATTCTTCTGCGACCGCTGCAAGCCTGGTTTCTATGGCGACCCCTTGGCCCAAAACCCTGCTGATAAGTGCAAACGTAAGCATCCTGTCCATTGAGGCTGCTATGGAAAGCCAATAAACAGGTTTAAATCACAGATTGACACTCCTTCCTTCCTTACTTTACTTAAATCATAAGGTCTAGTACATTCATTTTTTACACTTTTATCAATACCAAATTAGTTACAGCCTCATTCCTCAACACCATTTCGAGCTGGCTGTAAGAAGTTGGGGGCTCGTCTGGGATTCTAAACCAATGAGGTGGTTCATGGGGGTTTGTTTTCTCTACATTTCCTTCATCAGCTTGCTCCTGCTCTCGGTTGGGCACAGTGGATCAGCAGACCAGCTGCGCTCAGGTCACTGGTCAGTGCCAGTGTCTCCCTAACGTAGCTGAACGTGACTGCAGCGCCTGCCAGTTGGGATTCTTCAACCTGCAGAGCGGAAATGGCTGCGAGCGGTCAGTTCCCTTATGGATCGACTCATATTTCAGACTTTCACTGTTCATTCCTCCTTCACTGCCATTAAATACAGTCATTTCTTTTCCCAAACAGATCAGGGCTAAAAGTTAAAAACCATAAAGCAAATAGATGGTTATGGTGACTCAATAATTCTTTTTTCCCCTTCATTTTTCTGTACCTGTCCTCAGGTGTAACTGTAACCCAATCGGCTCCACTAGTGGTGAATGCGACATCATTACAGGACAGTGTGAGTGCCAACCCGGGGTCACCGGCCAGCACTGTGACCGCTGTGAGGTCAACTTTTTTGGCTTCGGCGCTTCTGGATGCAAACGTGAGGACAAAACAAGTTACATTATCTACATCAAATCAATAAATTACAGACAATTAGCTAAATATTCCATTAATTAAATTTGTAGTTGGGGATCATCTGCATTGACTTGATGCTAAACCACTTTATTATTAGGCGTGGTTCCACTTTTGGAACCTTGGGGTAATTTTACCAGACCTTCATGGTATGCACCTGTCTCCACTAGACCGGACTGGCCCAACAGGGCACTTTTGGGAGACATTACAGTAACCAGTACCAGTGCTGGGGTATGTACTTGGAAACAGAAATAAACAGTCATCACCAAAAAATGGCGTTGTGAAGTTGGACAAATTGCTGACAAAGTAGTTTATAACAGAAAACAGAAACCATGACTGCTTCTTCCATTGTTGACCTCTTGTTATTTCCACTGCTTTGGGGGCCTTTGTTGGACTCATAATTGATGCTAATCACTGCTGAAGTGGTTGTGATCAGCAGATGTCTTGGCAAATGCCTTAAAGGGACCAGATTTACCTATTAAACGAGGATCCGGTAAAATTACCCCAAAGTTCCAATAGTGCAAATATGACTATTAATTACAAAGGAGGAAACCAAGCACGGCTCCTTGTGGTACTCCTGTACAAAGGGGAATAACTGTCATTGTTATTATCCCAGAACTTTAAAGCAGTAAAAATGTGAAGCATGAAAAAAAAACCTTGTTTGTTGTTCCCTTCCCAGCTTGTGACTGCGACCGTGAAGGTTCTGTGTCAGGTCAGTGTAAGGAGGACGGTCGATGCGAGTGTCGGCCGGGCTTTGTTGGAGCTCGATGCGATATGTGCGAGGAGAATTACTTCTACAACCGCTCGGTGCCAGGCTGCCAGCAGTGTCCATCCTGCTATGGTCTTGTTCGAGACAAGGTGAAGAGGAATCTTTGCTCAGAGCTTCATTCCCTCACCCCTTCACTACCAGCTGAATAAACGGTGTTTGTTTGTTCAGGTGAACCAGCAGAGACAGAAGCTCCAAGAACTCCAGACTCTGATAGATAATCTCGGCTCCGGCCAGGATACTGTCAGTGATAAGGCCTTTGAGGATAGATTGAAGGAGGCTGAAAAAGTCATCATGGAGCTGCTGGAGGAGGCTCAGAACAGCAAAGGTAATGCATATCAAAAAGTGTATACCATGTAAGGCTTTACAAGCTGGTATTATTAGAGCAGTAGGGCGTGCTACCTCACTGCCTGACTCCTTTCCCACAGATGCAGATCGAGGTCTGTTAGATCGTCTTAATGCCCTGAACAACACCTTGATCACCCAGTGGAATCGTCTGCAGAACATCCGCAACACTGTGGACAACACCAGTGTTCAGGCAGATCGAGCTCGCGACAGAGTCCGGGATGCTGAAAACCTGATTGACCGAGCTCGGCAGGAACTGGCAAAGGCCAAGGATGCCGTCAGTAAAATTGTAAGTAAAGTCAACATTGTCCTATTATTTACCAGAAGTGTCAAGTTAAGGCAACTGACGCAATGTTATTCACAGGACATTAAACCTGCAGGCGGCACTGGAGAGCCCAACAACATGACGCTGTTGGCTGAAGAGGCTCGACGCCTCGCAGACAAGTAAGACTCTGTTACCAACTGGTTTAATTGGCAAAACCTGAAAGACCCTTCAGGAACATGTAATCAAAAACCAGTAGATGAACTGGGTTTATCTATGACAGTTAGGAGAAATGTATTTAATTGATTAAATGCTGATTCCCACAGGCATAAGATGGACGCAGATCAGATTGAGAAGATTGCTAAAGATGCCAACGACACGTCGACCATAGCATACAACCTGTTGCTGAAAACTCTAGAAGGCGAAAGCAAGATGAGTGACGAGATTGACAAGCTTAACAAAATGTAGGTCACAGATTTCAGTTTTTTGGATCAGAACAGTTTCGTGGGCAAACCCACACTGTAGCGTGTCCTTGCTGTAATATCGTAGCCTTTTGGTTATTTGATGTAGTCGTTTTAAATCTTTACCCAGTTGTTCTGTATTACTTGGTGTAACCTTTTTCTCTTCCTTGGTTTCTGTTTTCTGATGTTTGCTGTCCTTCATACATGTCCTTGTTGATAAAGCATGTTAATAATATTGTACTTTATGTCAAATGGTAGAGAAATCTGAAGCAGTGAGTTTTCAACAAATTGAGGGCAATGTTCATGACCTTCTGACCCTACTCCCTGTTCAGGTACAACGAGGCAAAGGAGCGGGCCAAGGATCTAGAGAAACAGGCCAACAAAGTCCAGGATGAGGCAGAGGAAGCCGGGAACAAAGCTCTGAACCTGTTCGCCAACCTGACCAGCCTCCCGCCATTTGACACCAAGACCCTGGAGGTAAGTGCTAAGCCGGTTAAAAGGACCTGGCATGCTGTAGAAATAACACTTAGCAATTATTGTCCTGTTCTCAGGATGATGCCAAAAAGATTAAGAAAGAGGCATCCGATTTGGACAACTTGATCGACAAGACAGAACGGGAATACAACGAGCTGCGAGACGACCTAAAGCCCAAAGAGCTGGAGGTCCGAAAGCTGTTGGAGAAAGGGAAGAGTGAGCAGCAGGTGGGTTCAAAGCACGACCCTATTAAGTGAGTCTTCTCCTCTGGCTATGCTGTTTAGTATCGGTCACTTAACTTCTTCCTGTTCCACAGACCGCAGATCAGCTGTTGGCCCGAACTGACGCTGCCAAAGCACTAGCCGAGGAGGCGGCAAAGAAGGGCCAGTCGACTTTCAAAGAAGCTGAGAATATTTTGGAGGACCTCCGAGGTACCTAAATGGTCCCATTTCCAGTTTTGGCATCAAAATTAAGACATGTCCAAGTGTGTTATGTGTTAAGGAATAGTTGAAAGTATATTGACTGTTTCAGGAAAATTAAAATGAAGATGATTGAGTTTTATCTGTGCACCTATGCTAAATTGATCTAATTTAAAGTCATTTTAAATTTACGGTTATTTTCAAAATTCTTCCAGACTTTGATAGAAGGGTAAACGACAACAAAACAGCTGCAGAAGAAGCCATGAAGAAGATCCCCCACATCAACGCTACCATCATGGCTGCCGATGAGAAGACACGGCAGGCAAAGGAGGCACTTGGTAATGCTGATGCTGGAGATGCAAAGAAGAAGGCTGAAGACGCTGAGAGGATTGCAGGCAACGTACAGAAGGTAACTTGCAGCACCTCGCCGTTGAGTGGTCTGATCCCCTTTGTCCTACTCTCGGACTCCTCACATTCTGTCATTGCAGGGCTCAGCTAAGACCAAAGAGGAAGCAGAGAAGGCATTGCAAGACACCAACAAGTTGGACAAAGACGTTAACGACATGATGGATCAGCTGAGCACGGCGGAGGAGGAGCTGAAGAGGAAGAAGGCTGAAGCTGACAGTGACATGATGATGGCTGCCATGGTACAAAGAGACAATTTTTTCTAAACAATTTTAAACCATTTAAAATACTATTGTTCATACAGCTGGTGGGATTGATCTATTCTGCAGGCATCAGAAAACGCCAAGCAGGCTGAGGACAATGCTCGCAAGGCCAAGAGTACGGTGAAGACGGTCCTCAATATCATCACGGACCTCATGAACCAGCTTGGTAGATTCCGTATTTCCTTTTTCTTGGTGTCTTTATTCCTTCTTTATTCAACATTAGCTGTGACTCAAAAACAAATGATCATATGTCTTCTGTAGGGAACCTGGATAAAGTGGATCTGAGCAAACTGAACCAGATTGATGAATCTCTGAAGCGAGCCAAGGACAAGATGGCCGGCAGCGAGCTGGACAAGAAGCTGAGGGAGCTGAATGACGTGGCAAGCACACAGAAGGAGATGATTGACGACTACGACCGGCAGATCCGAGAGATCCGCAACGACATCAACAACCTCAACGACATCAAGGCAACGTTACCTGAAGGCTGCTTCAACACGGCGTCGCTGGAGCAGCCTTAGCCCCGCCCACCTCCACCATCCGCCATGCCCCTTTTAGTCCCACACTCACATCTAACACTCAGGCAAACATGCCGACTTTTACCAAAACAGTTCTTGTTCTCAGAAATCTTTGCCAACATTTCAGCCGTGCCCAGTAGAAAGGCAGTTGCTGGTGACGGCGGTGTCGTTACAATGAACCCCACGGTGCAGAGACACCGTGCAGCGAGGTTGACGAACCTCGGAGAGACAACCAGAACCACAAACCCGACATGACTGCAGCCAACACAAGAAGTCTGCTGGCACCATGCCATATTTTTAGCGTCAACATTTCAGAACACGTGAAGGAATTCTCAGATCCTCTTCCCGAAGCTACGCCTCAACACGGACAGAAGGGAAAACATTTCAAATTCCCTCCTCTGCAGTATTCACAACCCCAGCAGGTGGCAGTGTTTAGTATAGTCACACAACTTGCGGCGAGGGAAGCTGCTAAAGTCCCAGAGATATAAAACCAGACCCAAAGGGTTTTTCCTTTACAACCTTCCAGATTTTTACTTTGATGTGTATTGAAACTGTGAATTCTTTGGGAAGACCGTTTTCCATCTCAGACAGAAGCTCAAAATATGCTAACAGCAACCAAAATGTACCAAGCAGCTTCAGAATGTCATCCCCCAGACCTGTTTATCATCCACAATAAAAAGAAGAGCTTGTTTGTTTTCTTTGAGAAACCTTTCAGAAGTTTGGTTCAGATACCCTTTAATAGCTAAAATTAAAGCCATGGTCCAGTTTTTGTTGCTTTGGATTTACCGTTAATCTTCCCAGAGCTAAAAATTGTTTAAAATAATCTTTACCAGCAGTTCTCCAAGATCTCATTTTCAGTAATTCAAATAAATTCACAATAATTAGCTATGGAATGTTCGCGTCGGCTCTCCAAATGTTGTGTGGAGTCCCCCAAAGTGTTTTACACCGCAATCAGTCATTCACCCCTTCAGTCACACTCATTTTAAGCTAAGAATAAAGGCTGTTATACAATCAGTATCTTCGGGCTCTCTGACCACCATCAGTATCATCAGTGTGAGACGGACGGAGCGTCAGTTTGAGCTAACAAACCCCAGGTTACAGAACAAACCCTTAGCTGCTGACTCACCATCAACCCTAGCTTAATGTTAGCATTAGATTCCATGTTAGCTTGTCAAACAACTAGTTAGCTAGCATGTTAAGGTTAAAAACCTTTCTGGAAATGTTAATGGTAGGTTTTACATTAACATGCTAACGTTTGGTTTTGCATGTTAAAATTATTGTCGTTAACGCTAATGCTGTGTGCATTCTAACACTAACCTTGGTATGCAATTTACCATTTGCAGATTTTTGTCGTTTTTATAAATATTGGATTGGCCAGAAATTATGGAACACAGAAACATTCAGTGAGATAAGCTTTTTAATAATTAATCTAACTTAAAATCCCAGCATTGCTAAAGAGACATATATATTTTTAAGGAGTTTGCTAGTTAGTACGTTAGGGCAAATCTATTTCTGGTGAGCTATAAAAACAACTGGCCTTTTTATAATATATGTATGTAAAGAATCCCAGTATGACAACTGATTTGGAAATAGAGTGTATCTTTATTCTTAAACTGGCTACAATATGGTTGATTTACTATCGCCTGTTATGTCCTGTATAGTTCTCAGCTGTTTTGAAAATGCCCAGATTGGACTGAACATTTATAGCTGGCTGTTAGCATCGCCCAGGACAAAGTCTACCAAAAAAACCCTGATCAACCATTGATCTGGGCTAGAATAAGGAAGATAAAAAATGTGGTATGAATCTGTCTGTGGTGGAAACGTCAGAAGAGATGATCTCTACTGAAGCTTCCTGACCTTACCAGATGAAATGCTTTTTTTTCCAATTAAAGCTTCCTTTTTGGGTGATCTTGGATCCTTTTTGTGTGTCACATCC
The DNA here is from genome assembly GCA_028564705.1 of Apricaphanius iberus. NCBI lineage: Eukaryota > Metazoa > Chordata > Actinopteri > Cyprinodontiformes > Aphaniidae > Apricaphanius > Apricaphanius iberus. The sequence goes on from JAPXFQ010002686.1 coordinate 191,012, forward strand.
TGTTCCGACCGCTCTGGGACTTTGGTAGCTTCTGCTGCCTCATCTGTGCGTTCCCGCACTGCAACACATTTAAACACTATGCAACTTTGTACATTCTGCGTAGCGAGAGTTTTATCTGATACACTGGTGCTAATAATTATTTCAAATGTTCTATTTTTGAGTGAATGTTTTTTGTTATGAGTTAGAGCGAGGAGTTTATTATGTGTGTAAATAAGTGATTGGCTGATTGTATCTTTATTAGCAGCCTCATTACGTTTGATCACAATCAATCAACTGAAACATCCAGGTGAAAATATATCCTCTATCATAACGTCTGTGGTATGTTATTATTCTAATTGTTATAATTATTATTATTATTATCTCTGCTTGCTTGTATACAAGGCTGAGAGCTGCTGCCTTCCACCGTTACTGTTTGTCTTGATTCTTTGTGGGTTTTCAGGACTTTTTGAGCCCATCATCGGTGATGAAGAGTCCTTCGCTCAGCAGAGGCAACGACCGAGCTCACATACTTTTTATTATTGCTCACATCTTAAAGGACAGTTATCGGTACTCCCGCAGAGTCACAGAAACTGATCCCAGACTCCAGGATGTCTTCATACCGTCTGTTTCAGGGACTCGTCTGTCCGTCCTGCAGCCTCCGCAGCTCCCAGCTCTGGGATCAGTATTTTAAGTTATATGGGCTGTTTGGTGAGATCCGCTGCTGTTCTTCTGGTTGATGGCAATGCTGGAGCTGCTCAGCCTGCAGGATTTCTGTTTCCAGCTCTGTTCACACCAGCCTAACATTTCAGTAATAAAAAACCAACTACTACAGGAGTCGCTTCATTCCTGAGTCGACTTTCTTTCAGGTTTCTGTACTCCCAAGGAGAGAACCCACTTCTTTCCCTCTGTTAGTGTCTTCCCTCCAGTTCAGACTTGGACACCATTCAGGAGGATGGATCATACAGAGACACAACCTGTGATGGATCCTACCTGTATGGTCCCTCCTGTTGGTCAATGGTGCCAATACTTTGTGCAGCGGAGTGATTCTTTCTGTCCGCAGCAGAAATAAAGTGTTAAGACCTGGGGGGGGGGGTAGAAAACTGGTTTACTTTCTTCAGTAACTTCTCCAGTGGCATAATGGATAAGGCGTCAGCTTCAAGAGCTGGTATTATGTGGAATTATTTCATAAAAGGAGCAGATTCCTTCAGTCGTATGAATATTTATTGTAGCTTGTTAAAAACGAGGTTTAATGAACACAAACGTAATCGTCTATCATTAAAAGCTAACCTGCTCGATCCAGGAAAGGTCACGCTGCAGCTCACCCCTCCCTACATCCTGCAAAGGACTGCTTTAAAGCAGCCAGATAGATGCATAGCAGTTTCAGGAGCAGTTTACTGTCTTCCAAATAAAAGATGCTTGTTTTGTATTTATGTTGATAGGCAAGGCAATTTTATTTGTATAGCACACTTTCAACACAAGGCAATTCAAGGTGCTTTACATGATTCAGTGATAATGAAACCACATGATTACAAACAAAACATTTAAGTTTAACAGTAATCAATCAGTAAGAAAGGATAATGTAAGGAACAAATTTATGTAATTAATACACAATCACTTAAAAAAAGAGAAATTAAACCACAACAATAAATAATAATTTAAGTAACAAATTTAAGCAAATAAAACAGATTAAAACAGATAAAACACAATCGGGTAAACAAAACAAAAAGTGATCAGAAAGCGCAATTTATGATTCAAATGCAGCTCTAAATAGAGTTTTTATCTTTGATTTAAAAGAGCGATTCAGGGTTTTTGCATTCGTCTGGAAGTTTATTCCACATTTGAGGAGCATAGAAACTAAAAGCTGCTTCTCCATGTTTGGTTCTGATTCTAGGGACGATTAGTAAACTAGAGTTGGAGGACCTGATTGGTCTGCTGGGTTGATATGGTGACATCAGATCTCTAATGTACTCTGGTGCTAAACCGTTCAATGATTTATAAACTTGTAGGAGTATTTAGAAGTCTATTCTCTGAGCTACAGGGAGCCAGAGGAAGGACTTTAGACCTGGGGTTATGGGTTCTACTTTCCTGGTTTTAGTGAGAACACGAGCATAGTCTGTAATCTAACTTCCCTGATTTCTGTCTCTAAAACAGCTGCTATAGTCACTCTTTAAAACGATTTTGTTACAAAATGTAGGACCTTCCAGCTACAAGTCAGCAGCTCTAACTCCCCTGACTTGTTGCCTAGGGGTTCCAACATTTATTATTATCAGTTCTAACTGGGCCAGGAATTTATCAGCTTCAGTGATCCAACCCAAAGCTCGCATTTCTCCAAACATCCACCCTTACCGCCCTGCTAACTGTTAGTTGTTTAAGGACTGTGGTCCCTATCCAGTTCTGGTTCCGATAATTTAAAATGTCAACACTTTTAAATTGCCTTTATATGACAATAAAGGCTGTTTATTCCTGCTGGTTCTGCACTTTTGTCTTCTTTCCACAGAACTTTCTGTTAATGTGCTTTGTTGCAACACTATGGGAAAATGCAGCTTCTTTTGCAATGGTCTTCTGAGCCTTTACTTATGGAGGGCATCAATGATGCTTTTCTGACCCACTGTTGGGACAGCAGAACCAGACTGAGACCAGTTAAAGGCTCAGGAACATATTGGAACTGTTTTGGATTCATTAGCTGATTAGAGTGTAGAGACACTCTGACACTAAAATACAGTTTTATTTTGATTTACAAGTTGTAATATTTCCATGCAGGCCTAATCATGAAAACAATGAAACCAAGAAAAGGAAAAAATCTGACAGCAGCAGGAGAACATTTGATCAACCATCATTAACAGGACAGATGATCAGAGGAGAACTGTTGCTACCTCCATCATTAGTACATGGACAGAAGACTGGGTAGATGTTCTGATTGAAGCAGCAGCCAGTAAAGGAGTAGATCAGAGCTGCAGCATCTACATCATAGAAGGAGACCAGACCCTCCTCATAATCCACAAACACCCCCACCTTCTCAGGACCAGGATGGAGATGGAGACGGACTGAAGGTCCAGCAAGAGCTGAGTACTCATTTCTGTTTCTCAACCAAACAGTCCAGAAACCGTTCTGAGGAGTTGCTGTGATTTTTCCCTTCCTGTTGATGGATTCTCTGACCACTCCTAGATCCCACTTAGTTTTTCCTTTAACCTGAACCTGAAAGTAAAATCTGCCTGAAGAGAAACTCTGCTGTCCTAAAACACAAACACAGTAAGAAAATCTCTCTGGATTATCTGGAAGATTCTTCCTCTCATCTCCATGTTTCACCTGTTTTCCATCATCAGACAGGATGAGGTGAGGATGAGCTGTTTTAGGATCCAGAGTCACATCCACTGCATACTGCTGGACCCTCTTCATCTCAGCCTTCATCATCTTCTCCTTCGTCTCCATCATCTTCTCCCTGATCTTCTCCTCCAGCTGAGCCACAGCTCTCACCACAGTCTCCTCATATGATGGTGGATGAACTCTGACCTCTGTCCAGGTCTTGGTGGGTGGAGCAGCTTTCAGGGAGGAGAAGCTCTGGAGGAGGTGGAGGTGGTCTTCAGACTGTGAGAGCTGCTTCACCTCAGAGCTCCTCTTCATCAGCTCAGAGATCTCCTGTTCCAGATCTTTGATGAAGTCTTCAGCCTGTTTCTCTGCAGTTTTCTGTTTGTCTTCGATCTCCTTGATGAGCTCCTTCAGGCCTCTCTCAGCAGACTCCTTCAGAGCCGTGAAGATCTGAACACCTTCTGCTTTCTCTCTGTCTGCAGCATCTTTACTGATCTTCACCGACTCTTTCATCTCCTGGATCTTCAGTCGTCTCTTCTGGATCATCTCCTGAACTTCAGCCTCTGTCTTCCTCAGCTCTGCCTTCTTTCCTTCACATTCTTCTCTCAGAGGAACAAACTCGTGGTTCTTGTGGTCTAAAACAGGACAGAGTGAGCAGACACATGTCTGGTCGGTCCTACAGAACAGATCCAGAGGTTTATCGTGCTGCAGACACATCCTGTCCTCCAGGTTCTCCACAGGCTCCATCAGCTGATGTTTCTTCAGACGTGGAGCTGTCAGGTGAGGCTCCAGGTGAGTCTGACAGTAGGAGAGCAGACACACCAGGCAGGACTTCAGGGCCTTCAGTTTGGTTCCAGTGCAGACATCACAGGGAACTTGTCCTGGTTTGGCAGCTTGTTGCTCTGATCTTCTGCTGGCTTCCTGCTGAGCTTCACGTCTGAACTGAGAAACAATCTCTCTGATGAAGGTGTTGATTTCCAGCTCAGGTCTCGTCTTGAACAACTTCTTACATAAAGGACACTGACATGTTTCATTTCCATCCCAGTACTGAGTGATGCAGGTCTTGCAGAAGTTGTGTCCACATGGTGTGGTGACTGGATCAGTGAAGACATCCAGACAGATGGAGCAGAGGAACTGATCCTCAGACCGCAGGTTGCTGCTAGAAGACATGTCTGAACTCTGAGGATAGATCAGGGAAACTTCAGTTAGATTTAATGTTCAATGTTTCAGTCCTTCTGTTTCTCTTCACTTCAGATGATTTAGAGACTTTATTAACAATACGTTAGAAATGTCTCTAGAACAGTCTGTAACTTCCTGTTGGTTGTTGATCTGTTGGTAGAAACACAGTAAAGCCTAGTTCAAGCTTCTGCGTTTTGTCGGAGACGGATTGACGCAACGCTATTAGCCGTCACCTACGCAAGGACGCACGGAGTGGAGGCCCACATTTTAATTATCCGTCTCCAACAACAGAGAGCGTCTTCATCTGATTGGTCAGTTTTAGCAACAACCAGATTGCTTCACCAGCAGGGGGCGCTATAGTCGCTGTAATCAGTAGTTAATGCAGCGTTTGGCCACTACATACTTTATGTTGAAAGGATCATTTATCTAATCTGTTCCTTTGAAGAATTTTGAACACAGGAGGTCTAGGAAAACAACAAAGGGCTGCTGTGTTTGTTTCCATGTGTTTCTAGAGGATTCTATGAGCTGCACTTCTAGTAAAAAGCTTTACAGCTTAATAAAAACTTACTTTCTGTCGTTCATTACTCCTTAAGGAAGAAATGCGTTCACAAGCCTAGAAAAAAAACAGAAGCGGTGCTGTGTGATAGTAAGCAGAGACGCCATGAAAACTTAGCGCCCCCTGCTGTCCTGGTCGAGTAACGCTGAAAAAACAATAAAGAACAGAGTGGAAGAGCGGAGAACTATAAACAGAAAACGTCTCCGTCAATACGTCTGTCTAGTGCAAATTTGCGGTCGAAGAAGCATAAACTGGGGTTAAACCAGGTTTCTGCTGAACTCACCAGAATCAGAATCTGTTGTTGAGAAGAAAAATATGAACTTATTTTGTGTCCAGAAGTTTTTCTCCACGTCGGCTCAGACTTCACTGTGACTAACTTTAACTTTCATTTCTGGAAAGTGACGTTTTAAACTCATGACTCAGTGTTGCTCCTCCCATCACCTTTGGCACCTAAAGACAGATACAGACATGTAGGATAAAATATTTTTATTATCGAGACTTTGTCACTGATTTTATACTCGTTTCTTTTCTTTAGATCCTCAGAAAAACTGAATTCAAATACAAAAACTGGAATATCTTTATTATCCAGTCAGATTCTGTTACTCTCACCAGCTGTGTTCAGTCTATTTATAGCGTCACTGAATCACAGGAAGTCCGTTTCTGCAGGTTTGATGTTTTCCTGAGAGCTGGTCCTATGCTGCCATCTGCTGGACAAAAAAAGAACCTCATGTTTAGGCAGGAAATCTTTCACATCATAATTTGAATCAAAATGTCTGAATTTTACATCAGTTTATTGATCCAGTTTCAAACAAAATATAATTAAGTTAAATGATTATCTGCTTTCCACCTTTAGGTCATTGAATTTAAAAGAATACAAGCAGAGATTTCAGGAAGAGAGACATGTAATAGACAGGAGTCCAAAACTGCAGCTTGGAGCAATAATAAGAGAGGTTTAGGTACAAGTTTAATTACAGCAAACTAAAACCAGTACAGTTGGTGGGAGACAGAAGCACTCCGGGTTAAAATAACATCTCTGATGGACAGAATCTCCCATCCTATGCATGGAAATGTTCATGAGCTGTAGAGCTCCTTCAGTGACAGACTGCTGCATCCTAGATGCATGAAGGAGTGTTTCCATAGGTCCTTCCTCCCTGCAGCTGCAGCAGCTACACAACCAAAACTGCTCCTAACAAATATAGATGTTGTACGGCAGTAATTTGCACAAATTAACCAAATAACTACTCCTAAAGCTGTAATTTTCACATTATTTTTCTCACTTTGTATATGCCAACTTTTAGAAATAATACATTTACTTTTTTAATGCACAAGTACAATGCAAATTTTGTACATATTTCTAAATATCTGTAATATTTAAAAATCCTTAAGTATCTTTTGTATCTTTCTCTTTTGCACATCATGACCTGGGTATGCCACTTTATCTGTATGTTTCATATTAATAACTGCACAGACAGATCATAACAGTACCCCCCCACCCAAGGCGCTCCTTCTGGCGCACCAACCAGATACTCCAGGACAGGGTGGGAGAAGGTGGTCCAGGATGGAGGGACGAAACCAACTCCAACAGAAGGCTGGCAACGAGGAACCCTGAGATGAGGAGGCAGAGGACGAGGAACTATCAGACGGGGAGTCCGGCGGCGTGGAACCTTGAGGTGAGAGGTGCTGAGGTCCCTGGATGGGCCCTGGCAGTGGAGGCGTGTTCCCCTGAAGAAACTCCTTGGAGGCAGAAACCGGAGGCGCATCCATCTGGATGCCCTCGGCGGAGTCTTGGAACGGAGCCGCGTTCTCCTGAACGCCCTCGGAGGAGTCTTGACCTGCGGCCTGCTGTTGGCAGCCGCTGGAAGGACCCTCTGGCCCAGACCCTGAACTCATCTAAGGATCCGTCAGAGGAGTCGTAACTGGAACCGTCACAGGAACGTAAGGAGTCACTGGAACCGTCGCAGGAAAGTGAGGAGTCACTGAAACCAATACTGGGGACCTGGGTTCTGGACTACACTCTAAAGAACTGGGTAAAGTCTGATTATTTTCCAAAGATAATCCAGAGGAGAATTGCTTTTTATTTTGAATGAAATCATCATAAAGTTCAAAAATGCTTTCAAGCATCCTGGAGTCATTTCTGAATTCTTTAAAAAAATTTAAATAATGCCCCGACAATGGACTCCGGATTGCGCTGACAGGCATCAAAATGGCAGCAGCCCCTGAAGAAGCCGATGTGAACGGAGAATTCCTGGAAGTGGAGTGCTGCAATGGGGAGACTGAAGCGGGAAGGAGACAAGGCCCGTTAAGAAGAGGCGGAGATGATCCAGGAGCTGGAGACCGGTCGTTAGAGGAAGATGTGGCCGATAAGTCGCAGCAGACTCAGAGGAGACTATGGAGGCGGCAACCCAGCCCTCAAAGCCAGGAACAGGACCCATACCACAGCGCTTCTGGTGGCGATGACGGGCTCTCTGAAGAGAGGTTAACCCTGTGGACTCGCCTGGGGATTCAGAGGAGGGAGCCGGGAGCTCCGGGTTGACGCTGGGCTCGTCGTGCAGTAAATCATCATCCCGATGAGTGAGGAAGAATGCAAGGGAGACGCCAACCGCATCCTCCAGGGAAGGCTGAGGAGCAATACGCCTGCAGCTGGTGAGCTGTGGAGCGTAGGAAGGCTCTTCATTCCACCCTCGCAGTTCGGCGTTGGAAGGGCGGATGGTCAACCGGGAACCTGGGTATGGTGAGTCTGACACCAGGCCTTTGCTGCAGCTCAACTCAAATAAACTCGCTCAATCATCCTGGGTTCTATCGTCGTCTGTCCATGAGGATTCCAAACTGAACTAGTCCGGGTCCTTCTGGAAAGCTGTGGAAGCGGCCCAATGATGACATCAGTGATGGCGGGAGCAGTGCTGTGCAGCAGGGCGAACCTCTTTGTGCCTCTGAGGTCCAATGATGGGAGAAGAGCTGGATGAATGGATGCCTGCAAGAGGTGAGTTAACAGCTGGTGAAGAGGTCTTGGCTGCCTGCCAGGGAAACCATTCAAAAAGGGTTATCATTTTTGGCTCCTTAGATTGCTCTGCGGGGTCCATTTGTTGGTCGGGTTGTTCTGTCAGGTCACGGTTGAATGAGGACCCAGATGCAGAACGTCTGTTGTGACCCATTTATTCAAAGGTCCAAAAGATCCAAAAAAAAGAAGGCAGATGTGACGAGGACAGGGAAAGCACAACAACAGCCCGACAAAGACAGACAGACACAGAAAGGTAGATATACTGAGGGAAGGGCAATTAATGAGTAGAGAACACCTGGGAGAGGGGAGGAGAACACAGAGAGGAATGATAGGACAACAGGTGAAACAAACTAGGACTAATTAACACTGACAGACGGGGAAGAAACAGGGAGGAATTAATCATCATAACAATGACCCATCAGTTTCTGAAGGGTTGGTGATGGAATGGCTGATACTGAGGAATGGAACAGATTGTTTAACACTTTTCACAGGATTGTCTGATAAAGCTCTCCTATAATTAATGTTTCTTTCAGCTGAGCGGTCAGTTAAAATTAATTTGAAAGAATATAAATATTGAAAATCGCACAATAATAATCAACTTATCAATATGTAATAAAAAATCAGATTTGAACAAGTCTGATCGCTGATCTAACTCATTTATACTGACATAATCTTTCTGCTGCAACCAGGTTTCTGAGAGATAAATTAAATCAATTTGATCACAACTCAAGTCAATGATAAACAAACTCTTTGAAGGGAAAGATCTTATATATACCAAATTTAATTGTTTTTTTATTTCAACTGTTAAGTCAGAAGGGCATTTATCTTGATGATACCACAGGAAGGTAACGTTGATAGAAATATGTAATTTTATTAACTTGGACCAGATCTCCTGGTATGAGAGTAACAGAGTACTTATCTGTACGGTTCACTTTTAAAGAGTTTAGAAGAACTGGAATCGATACACTCTGTAAATGTACTGAACAGATCATTGTGTGGATGCAAAACAACTTTCTCCAGTTAAACTCAGACAAAACTGAGATCATTGTTTTTGGCCCACAGACATAAAACGAGAAAGTGTTATCAGTCATCTTGAGTCTCTCTGTCTTCACCAAACAATCAGGTTAGAAATCTAGGGGTAATTATGGACTCTGACCTGAACTTAAGCAGCCACATCAAAGCAATAACATCAACAGCTTTTTACCATCTGAAAAACATTACTAAGATCAGAGGAATAGTGTGGAAACCAGACTTAGAAAGACTTATCCATACATTTGTCTCCAGCAGGTTAGACTACTGTAACGGCCTGCTCACTGGCCTCTCTAAACGAGCTGTTAGAAAGCTGCAGTACATCCAGAACGCTGCTGCTCAAGTCCTGAAGAGAACCAGGAAATACGACCATATTAGTCCAGTGCTCCGGTCTCTGCACTGGCTTCCTGTCGCTCAGAGAATAGAATTTAAAACAGCTCTGCTTGTGTACAAGTCTTTTCATGGTTTGGCACCAAAGTACATCTCTGACATGTTAGAGACATATGAACCATCTCGGGCCCTGAGAACTTCAGGGAGGGGTCTCCTGGTGGTTCCCAGAGTCAACAATAAACACGGTGAGGCTGCATTTCAGTTTCAGGCAGCTAAAATCTGGAACAGTCTTCATGAGGATGTGAGACAAGCCTCAACTCTTACAATGTTTAAATCCAGGCTGAATACAGTTATTTTTACCCGTGCAAATGACAATTGAAAGTATTTTAAATGCACTCTTGATTTTAGTTGTAATTAAATATTTTTTTAAGTTGATTTTTTTTTCTGTTTATCTGTTTTCTTAATTTATGCAATTGTGAAGCACTTTGAATTGCCTTGTGTATGAATTGTACTCTACAAATAAACTTGCCTTGCCTTGCGTTGCCTTCTGGACCTTCTAGCTCTGCCAGTGTCTCAGAAGTTCTCTCCTCAGCAGTTAGTCAAATATACGTGCGTCACCAGAACCTCTGCTCGGGCCTCAGCCTGGTCCATGTTTCTGATGACATGCAAGAGTATCACTGTATTGCATGTGTGAATACTTGAGTTCAATTAATCATGAGGGATAAGGTGTCTCTCAACATTGATGGTATTGTAAGCCAGTTTCGGATTACAAATAACAGACTGCACTTACAAAACATAACACAGGTTTTTTGAAAGGACGACTTTTTATGGGATAAGTGTGTGATTATTTAATTTATTCCACACATATTCACATTATGTACTTTTTCAAATTAATATAAATTTCACATTTCCATTGAATTATGTTTGTAAATTAGTAAGCATAATATAATTATTTATTCCAACTTCCTTACTAATATATACTCTATATATCTATATACACAACACCTTTATTTCTGCTACCATTTTTCATGAGATGGACTTAAAGATCTAAAATTAATTCCAGATACACAATATTGCCATTTCTCTCAAACATTGTTCACAAATCAGTCTAAATGTGTGATTGTGAGCACTTCTGCTTTGCTGAGATAATCCATCCTACCTCACAGGTGTGTCACATCAAGATGCTTATCTGACATCATGATTAGTGCACAGGTGTACCTTATACTGCCACAATAAAAGGCCACCCTGGAATGTGCATTTTTGTCTCACAGCAAAATGCTACAGATACCACAAGCATTGAGGGAGCGTGCAATTGGCATGCTGACAGCAGGAATGTCAACCAGATCTGTTGCTCGTGCTTTGAATGTTCATTTCTCCACCCACTAATATCCAACAACTTTGCACAGCCATGGAAGAGGAGTGGACCAACTATCCACAGACCACATTTGAAAATCTGATAAACTCTATGTGAAGATGATGTGTTGCTCTGCATGAGACAAATGGTGGTCACCCCAGATTTTGACCGGTTCTGAGTCCCCAGACCCCCAATAAAGCAAAAAAACTGCACATTCCAGGGTGGCCTTTTATTGTGGCAGTATAAGGTACACCTGTGCACTAATCATGATGTCAGATCAGCATCTTGATGTGGCACACCTGTGAGGTGAGATGGATTATCTCAGCAAAGCAGAAGTGCTCACTATCACACATTTAGACTGATTTGTGAACAATGTTTGAGAGAAATGGTAATATTGTGTATCTGGAATGAATTTTAGATCTTTAAGTCCATCTCATGAAAAATGGAAGCAGAAACAAAGGTGTTGCATTTATATTTTTGTTGAGTGTATGTAGCTCACTTTAGGCATGCTTTAACAAAGTTAGCTTAATAGAATGCCAAAACAACTTTCTTTCCTATTAAAAAGGAAAGAATATACCAAATTCAATGATTTCTTGCAAATAGAATACGCAAAGCCAATCTGCAAAGCTATTCAAAAATTTGATTTACCCCAAAAATATTTGATGTTAGAAGGACAGTAAAAATATAATTCAAAACCACAATTTATTTTAATTATAAGAAATGAAAAATGAACAATCTGTCTAAAAAGCTCCTGTCCATGTATGGCATGAAGCTTAATATTCTAATATAAAAATACTTAACATCATACACATCATTGCTAAACTTGTTTGGAGGAATAAAATTGTAAAATTTCCATATCCCAGAATGCCATTTATTTATTTATTTATTTCATTTTGCTAACAAACATCTTCTCAGGGAAATTCTCTTCGCATCTCAATACCACAAACACCAACAGATCAAACCTTTCCAGTACTCTTAAAAGATTTTAAGCAACGTCTGACTCATTCACGTGGGGGGGGTGAAACAAAACTATGAACGTCAATGGACACATGACTAGCAAAAAAAAAAAAAAAGACTCAATCAGGTGAATCTCAAACTACTGATGAAACAAACCGCATTGTTCTGCCCTCAAAGCCTGCAGACAGCTTTTTGAGTTACAGAAGTTGCAATGAGAGAGCAAAAAGGAGCCCAAACCATGCTGGCTTCAGGATCTGAGCCAGCCAGAAACCGCATGCACCCGCTGCCACTGATATATCTGGGATTAAAAGCTGTGCTGGAAAAGCTGCAACAATGTGCTGTTTCAGTGAATTCTGTAGCTGATCGCTACGTAGCCATGCAGGAAAGGAAAAAGTCCCAGCTGAAGTGCATGTTACCAGCTACTGAACGGCCATGAGTCACTGCTAACTCATAGCAACCTATCGTTGGCCACTGGCTAATAATCAATCTATCATCTTTACTTATAAAGCACCTTTCATACAATGAAATGCAGTTCAAAGTGCTATACAAAAGTAAAAATAAAATAAAGAAGATAAAATAGACAGTAAAACGGACACTGGGCTGAGTACAGATGAGCCGGGTTAGAACACGAAACGCCATCAAGGGAGCCATCTGTACCGGCAGCAGCAAATCAACAGTAGCAGGTGAGGCCCCGATCCAGGGCACTCAAAGGAGGCAGGGGCAGGACCCTACCTCCAGCCAAGCACCACCAGGAAAGTGCCAGGATAGCCAAAGGTGAAACCAGGAGAACTTCAATCATTCAATAAGCTCTGTCTGGGCAGAAGCAAATTTAGTTTAGGATAAATAAGATTTATGGGTAGTTGTTCACTGTTATTTGTTACCTTGTGTAAGATTCATGTTCTATAGTTTGAGTACAAACAGGCCATTCAGCCAGTAGGTTTAACCAGCATTTTCAAAAGTTTTGCAACTGAGAGTTGTTTCTTGCAATCTGAGGTACTCAATCCGACAGGAGTTTTATTTTCTTTGTTTGAATGTTTGACAAACGGACTATAGTGGATCTAACGGTGCTTACACACTGAACGCGATAGACGCGACCAGAGAGTCAGGTTTACATTTTAAGTCAATGGAAGAGCGAGATGAAGCGCGACCGGAGATCCCGCGACAAATCAGAAGCAGATTTGCGTCGTGAAAAAGCTTTTCTGCCTGGTTTGTGCAACCAAGTAGCGCGGCTGGTGCGTTTCAGGCACGACCTAAAATACGCACTGCATTTTATTTGGTGCATTTTGTGCAATCACGCTTATTGCTTGTGCTGTAAAAGTTGGAGAAATCTGAACTCAAGCTTCAAGTTATGCTGCGACAACCAATCAGCTGACGGGTGTCAGTGATGCTGGTACTGAGTGAATGGATTCGCAGCATCACGGTATTCAAAATAGAGATTTTAAAATAGATCTGTTACACACAGGAAACTAATCTTATGAGCCTTGTTTGAAACCGTCTTAATGCATCAGAATACTAAACTAAGATCATCACTGCCGTGATGAATCTATAAATAGTATCAATCTTCCAGAGGTTAATGATTTCTAATCCAGTGAATTTTTAAACAAAACATTACTTAATTAAAAGAATTTTTTATTTTTCTTTACATTGTTTATTGGTTTAACCATAAATCAATTCAGATACGTTTAAAACAAATCACAATAAATCTCCATGAGTTGATGTCACTTCTCCCAGCATTCAAGGCAAGGCAGGGAAAGGCAATTTTATTTATATAACACATTTTCTACAAAAGGCAATTCAAGGAGATTTACAGGATTGAAAATGAAAAAATAGAATCACTAAAAGAAAGCATAATTAAAAATGTATAAAAGACAATTTATATAAAATTTCAAAAACTGATGATCAAACTGATGATCAAACAAAAGTTTGTATGAAAATTAAAAACAGAACACACAACGCACTCTGGTTTCAATCAGAGACCAAACGTTGGGGAATTGGAGACTGCGTTGGTAAGACGTCTCGCGTCATTTTTGTTTGTTGAGTCACTCGGTTGTTGCAAGTCGGGGTGTCTCTCTCTCTTGAATTAATCTAATTTTCTCTGTCCAGAAGTTTTTCTGAGTTGCTTTAACACACAAACACATTAAAACATTTATTTTCTGTTGGAGTTTCATTACGTTCTGGGACTCGTTAAGCGTTACACTGGTTTTCTGGGCTCGGTAAGGTACCGCTAGGTTAGCTTAGCTTCAGGGCTAGCATGGCTTCGGCAGCTTTGTCTCCTGTTCCTCTGTCTCTCTCTGAACCTCCTACTCTCTCCTGCTCTCTCTGTCAGATGTTTAGTTACTCCTCCGCCTCATTTAGTGAAGTTGGTAGGTGTATGAAGTGCAGCATTTTTGTAGCCTTGGAGGCGAGGGTTACTGAGCTAGAGGCCCGGCTCCGCGCTGTAGAACAGCCAGGCCCAGCAGTAGCTAGCGCGGAGTCAATTAGGACAGGACTCCTTAGACGTCCTCCAACAGCTCCCGTGCAGCCACCCTACCACTACCCTATAGACAGTTTCCCATCCA
>JAPXFQ010002687.1:0-199840 GCA_028564705.1 Apricaphanius iberus
GGCCTAATACCTGCACATTGCCACCTAGAATCATTACAAAACCCCTGTCAAGCCCTGTTTTCCAGTTGGATTATTCAATTCAGAACATATTTAGTTTCTCAAGACTTCTGAAAATATTCTGGGATGAAGGATCCTATTCCCTCATGAAGTCAGCCATTTTGGTGTAAGCTGCTATTAAAAACCTTTTAAACACTTTCTCAAACAGATTTTATAATGAGGCTTGCTGCAAGTGCTGACATGGGGTTCAGGCAGTGATGCGTGAGTGTGGCGGTCGCGACACAGGCCAGAGCGGTGCTAAGCTGCGAGGGCCGCTAGACGCTGCTAGCAGCTTTAATTTCATTTAAAACACCATTTTAATTTATAACACTGCCAGTGAGTTAAAACTTTTTTCCCCTTTGCCGAAACCTGTTCTGCAGGCCGTCTTTGTGGGGTTCCCAGGGAGTGTTCATGATGAACGCATCCTGAAAAATAGCGCCATCTACCTCATGAGGACTTACCCACCTCCAGGGTATTTTCTCCTAGGTGATTGTGGCTACCCATGTCTCGAGAACCCCCTGGCCCTTATCAATCCATATAGCAGCTAGTTGCAGGCATGGGAGAGCAAAGGTTTAATACTCATCATTCCAGGGCATGTTTATTATTGAACGTGCTTTTGGTTTGGTGAAAACTTGCTTCCGGTGCATCTTTTTTGATGTTGTAGTGTGTACTACTACACACTACAACAACTACTGTTAAGGAACAGGAATACAATGCAAGAGGTAGTGGGTTCGATTCCCAGGGGGAGCATAATTTTGCTGATCTAAGATGGCGCCGAGGATGGCAGCCGTGGTGCTTTCGTGCGCTCTGTTTTGTTTGTTATTGTGCGTTAACTGTTCGTCTGCGTGCTCTTATACCCGCATGGAGCTTCTGGACATTAGAACTACCACCCCTACGGACTTATTACCAGTTTTTTTAGCATCAGCTGCGGACCTGGTCCATTTTTTGACCAAAAGAGGGAAACGGCACCGTGGAAAACGAGCGGCTTCACTCGTCCGCCTGCGCAGACGGGGCGCGCGCATGCCTTTACCTGGCATATTTCTCTCAAACGTCCGCTCACTTCCCAACAAGATGGACGAACTAGCGCTGCTGATGAGAAGTAACAAGGACTTTTCCTCGTCTTGTGTTTTGTGCTTCACGGAGACGTGGCTAAGCGCGAGTGTCCCGGACAGCGCGCTTCACCTGGAAGGCTTCCATCTCCTCCGCGCGGATTGCAACGCGGAGCTCTCCAACAAAACAAAAGGCGGTGGCGTTTGCTTCTACATCAACAGCAGCTGGTGCACGGATGTGACTGTGATCTCCCAACACTGCGCTCCTTCTCTGGAATATCTTTTCATTCACTGTAAGCCTTTTTATTCACTGCCTGAGATCGCTTCATTCATTCTGGTGGCTGCCTACATTCCGCCGAGCGCGGACGTGCACGAGGCTCAGCGCACGCTTGCAGGCCAGATATTACATGCGGAGCGGTCTTTTCCGGACTCTCTTGTTATCGTGCTTGGTGACTTTAACAAAGGAAACCTGAGCCAGGAATTACCAAAGTATAGACAGTTCATTAAATGCCCGACCAGAGAGGAGAACACGTTGGATCACTGCTACACTACAGTCAGCAGAGCGTATCATGCTGTGCCGCGCGCTGCCCTCGGACCATCAGATCACGTGATGGTGCACCTAATTCCCTCATACCGACAGAGACTGAAATTGGCCAAGCCTGCGGTGATAACAACAAGGAAATACACCTCTGAAGCTGTGGAGGAGCTGCGCTCATGTTGGGACATGACAGACTGGGGAGCGTTTGGAGCAGCCACGGACAATCTGGACGAGTATACGGACACTGTGACCTCATACATTCAGTTCAATGAGACGCGCATCATCCCAACGCGCACCAGGATTTGTTATAACAATGACAAGCCCTGGTTCACACCCAAGCTCCGGCCCTACGTGAGGAGAAGGAAGTAGCGCGGCGGAGCGAGGACTGGAGTACATACAGACGAGCAAAGTACCACTTCACTAGTGAAGTGAGAAGAGCAAAATCTGTGTACTCCAACCGTATACAGGAACACTTTAGCTCCAATGACTCTGCAGCCGTGTGGAGGGGGTTGAGGGCTCTCACAAACTACAAGCCCAAAGCCCCCCAGGCCCTGACCGACCGGACTCTCGCCCAGGGCCTGAATACACACTACTGCCGCTTTGAACAGCCGTCTGCTCCTCACACCTCTGCTCCCCCCACCATCACCCCAACCATCAACGACCCCAGCACTTCATCAAAGGACTCCTCAGACCCCCCCCTCCTCCCCCCCTGCCCTCTCCATCCAGGAGGAGGATGTGCGCCGACAGTTTTTGAGGCTGAACAGGAGGAAGGCCCCCGGGCCGGACGGTGTCTCCCCCTCCACCCTGAGACACTGCGCGGATCAGCTGGCCCCCGTGTTCACGGACATTTTCATCACCTCCCTGGCGCTCTGTCGCGTGCCGTCCTGCTTCAAACCTCCACCATCGTCCCTGTCCCCAAAAAGCCACGGATCACAGGACTTAATGACTACAGGCCGGTGGCGCTGACGTCTGTGGTCATGAAGTCATTTGAGCGCTTGGTTCTGCCCCACCTCAAGGACATCACCGCCCCCCTCCTGGACCCACTGCAGTTCGCCTACAGAGCCAACAGGTCAGTGGATGATGCAGTGAACCTGGCCCTCCATTTCATCCTGGAGCATCTGGACTCCCCAGGAACCTACGCCAGGATCCTGTTTGTGGACTTCAGCTCTGCCTTCAACACCATCCTCCCTGGACTGCTACGAGACAAGCTCTACCAGCTCAGCGTGCCCGACTCCCTCTGCAGGGTGATCACTGACTTCCTGTCGGACCGGAGACAGCACGTGCGGCTGGGGAAGATTGTCTCGGACAATCGGACTACAAACACTGGGACTCCTCAGGGCTGTGTACTCTCCCCCTGGCTCTTCTCGCTGTATACAAACTGCTGCACCTCCAGTCACCAGTCCGTAAAGCTGATCAAGTTTGCGGACGACACCACCCTCATCGGACTCATCTCAGACGGTGATGAGTCCGCCTACAGGAGAGAGGTGGACCGGCTGGCTTCTTGGTGCAGTCACAACAACCTGGAGCTGAACGCCCAGAAGACAGTGGAGATGATCATGGACTTCAGGAAAGTCACAGCCCCACCGTATCCCCTCACCCTGATGGACTCTCCCACCCCAATCTCCATCGTGGACTCCTTCCGTTTCCTGGGCACCACCATCACCCAGGACCTCAAGTGGGAGCCAACCATCAGCTCCCTCATCAAGAAGGCCCAGCAGAGGATGTACTTCCTGCGGCAGCTGAGGAAACTCAAGGTGCCGACCGAGATGCTAGTGCAGTTCTACACGGCCATCATCGAGTCCATCCTCACCTCCTCCATCACCGTGTGGTTCCCTGGCGCCGCAGACCGGGACAGACACCGACTGCAGCGCATCGTGCGTGCTGCTGAGAAGGTGATTGGCTGCAGGCTCCCATCCCTCCGGGACCTGTTCTCCTCCAGGACCCGGAGGCGTGTGGGTCGGATCACAGCTGACTCTTCTCACCCTGGACACCGACTATTCTTCCCTCCTCCCCTCAGGCAGGAGGCTACGGTCCATCCAGACCCACACCTCCCGCCACCTGAACAGTTTCTTCCCCTCCGCCATCAGACTCATGAACAATAACAAGACCCGATAGTTCAGTTAAAGACCCATGTAGGATATAACCATCTGCACTACGTAACTTTATTTTACTGCACTGTGTGGTCTGACCACACTTAGATCTGCTGCTGTCATTCACCTGCACATCTGTGAATGGAACCCTGCTGCTGTTCTTATGTTAAAAGGATGTTTATCTCTTCATAGTTCTTTTATATTACATACAGATTATAATATTTATAAAGACTATAGCCTTATGGCTCATTCTTTTTATTTTATTTTTTTTATTTTATTTTATTTTTACTTATGTTAAATGTTTTATGTGCACAACTGTACCGGAAAAAATTCCTAGTTTGTGAACTTGTTCTCAAACAATGGCAATAAAACCGATTCTGATTCTGATTCTGATTTTAGAAGCACTGGAAGTACATGTGCAGTTCGTCGCCTGGGGTAAAGTTTCAGATTTATTTTTTTATCAGTGCTAGAATTTAATCATAAACAATCCAATTATGCCTTGTTTTTAATCTGTATTATTTCTGTGTATAGGTGGTGGCATGTTGTGCTGTTTTGCACAACATTTGCTTGCTGTCGGGGACAAACTGCAGGAACAACCAGGTGCTGAGGAGGACCAGAGACAAGGGGCATTGGAGACCACTTGTGGTGCAGAACTGAGGAGGCCCCTAGCAGCTCAGGTGTCTGCCCTCCAGCAGGCGCCTATGGATCACGACTACTTTGCACAAGTAACTATTAACGTTATTATCAAAGTTATTCATAAAGTATAAAAAACATAATGTATTGGATGTGATGATGATTTTTTCCCCTCTCTCTTTACAGGAATAATCTGGATTAAACATGTAAATAGTTTTTTGTTTTTTTTTGCAATCAACCAAAAATGGAAATAGTTATGTAAATATCAGTTTTCAAATTTTTTTTAAACCTTTTATTTTTCCATAAAGTTTTTTATTGATATGAACCTGTGCTTTTTTTGTGAAAATGTATAAACACAAGGGAAGAAGGAATTGTTAAATATAAAAAGTACAACCATTTTGAAGTTAAATTCTCTTTTATTGACATCGGTCAATATATATAATAAGCCACAAAACATTTAAACGTAATTCATTTGAAGAAATAACAACGCACTGGAACAGATAACAAAACATTTTAACAGATTGCACTTTTAAACATAGAAAACATTTTAACAGATTACAATGAACAAAAGAACAAAGGATTTAAATATTATTTTTCAATTAATCTCTCCAGGAGAGAGAAAAGGTGATCCGTTCTCTCCCTTGCCTCTCTCTCTCTCCTCTCATCTGCCTCCCTCTGATACTGAATGTCCTCTTTCAGGAGGACAAGGAAAGGGTCCTTCTCACTCTTTCGCTTCCTCCTCTGTCTTTCCTCTTCTTTCTCTCTCCCTTTTCCTCACCAACTGTCTCCTACTCAACCTGGCTTCGCCTGTTCTCTCCAACAACAGTGCTTGGACTGGCTTCACTCCCTTGGATCGAGGCAATAAGGCAGGGGGGCGAAACTGCCGCCGACTGCCCTAAAGGCAGCCGGCTGCTGTTGGCCCTCCACTCTCTGTCCCCTGGCCTGTCTTTGGACACTTGCAATCCTTAAGAGTAAAAACCAGTCTATCAGACACTTGTTTTAAGATTATGTTTAATGTATGTATCTGATTTAATGAAACAATACTAACAGTAATCACTTGCTTATTATTGAATCCTTTTATATATAGGATTACTGTACTGACCTTATATTTACTTTTCAGATTGTCCCATTTTTTTCGGGCCTGGCCTGGGGTGACGGACTGCAGTCCTAGTTTTTCCAGCTTGAATTTGTATGTTATCATGTAATATATTTTTAGACAAAGCCAAGGTAGAGTAAAAATCAAAATTAAAACAGTAATATATTACTTATATCGCTGCGCTGCCATGTCCTTGCCCCCAGTAAAATGGTCCTTATACTGGCAACTGAGGTCTGTGCCTTTGTCCCTGTGAAATGGAAGAAAAAACTGTTTACGTTTTAATATAGAAACAGAAATAATAATAAAAATATAAAATATATTTTTTGTTTTTATTGGGTATATATTGGTTACATCAAATATGTAGTAGCCTACCTTGTAGCCACCAAAGCCGCAACTACTAAGCAACTACATAATCATATCTAACACTTTAGAGGTTAAACAAAAAAATTAACAAAATAACCCCGATAGCTACTTACATTTAAATTGGAAATTTGCTCTTGAAGTATCTGCTGCCGGCTCCTGATCCGCCATCTCTTAGAAAATACCGCAATGTATTGTGCGAAATCTTTCACCGACGTAAGGCATCAAGGCACGTCCCATGTATCCTTGGTCAGTTAGCTAAATGGCTAACAAACGGAGAACAGATTCCTTGGTAGCACATGAACATTGGAACACACCTTGGAGGTTCCTGATGACGTATCTGCTAGGCAACCAGGATGTTACCAAGGCATCAAGGCGAGGTTCCTGGGTATTGAGAAACACCCAAAGTGTCTGAAATATAATATCACACCTCCTCCCCCAGTTTGCTTGCTGGGAAATTTAGATGGAGTTACCATAGATACAAAGTCGATACAATTAGCGCTGGGTTCGGTTGCTTCCCGGCGGTGTGCTGGGTTCCTACCTCAGCATGGGGGCCCTTGGTGTGCGTGCGGTGCTGGGGGCCTCTCTTGTTGGAGTCAGCAGGGGAGCTCGCTCCCTAGGGATGGCATAGTGTCACCCCAGTCATTTCCTCCCCATCCCCAGAAGCCTCTGTCCACCTGCTCCTTCATTATACCTTTCATACCACAGGGCGTGTTGTGTTTATTAATCCATTTTTTTGTGTAGTGAATGTCTAGTTCTTAGTTTACATTTCTAGATCTGTTTTGTTAAAGTTGTTCTGTTCTATTGGTTGTTTTTGTTTGTTTTGTTTTTCCCACTTCTCTGCCGTCCAACAGAGGTGGAGGACTGGATGTTTTCTCGTGTTCTTTGTTTACCTCCCTATCTTGAACCGTCAGTTCACACTTCTAATGGTCCTGTTTCTCTTCTTGATCTTCTTTCTTTTTTCCTTCTTATCTCAATTTCGTGTCCATAACTTCAAGAAATTAAACTCACAGTAATCACTGATAAAGATTTTTAATACAAATATATCAAGTGGAGTACTATAGCAAAGCTGTAATGCTCTACTTGGGAAAGTAAATCTGTTGGGCTTCTACTTGATACTCAGACACCAATTCTGAGTAGCAAACTGCTAGACAGGACACATAAAAACAAAAACAAAAAGGAAACATGTAAACATGAGCCATGTTGATGTCTGCATTAGCATGTCAGTCTAACTGACCGCCATAGAAGCATCGATGAAGTCCAGCTCATCTCTGCGATGGAGGCACGCAAGTGAACGTCGAGATCGTGACCCCCCAATATATATATATTTATAGAGATATATATATATAATATATATATTATATATATATATATATTATTATGATATATATATAAATATATAATATTATATATTTATATAAATATATATATTTGTGGGGGCTGTGGCCACCCCCAGTAGGTTGAGTTGGGTTTTCTTGCAATCAGGAGGTCCGTAGTTTGATTCCAGCTTCCTCCATTCACATGTCGTTGTGCCCCTGAGCAAGGCACTTATCCCCAAATTACCTGCCGATAATTGTATCAGTGTATGAATGTGTGTGCGTTTGTGAGTGCGAATGGGTGAATGTGGCTCCAGTGTAAAGCGCTTTGAGTGGTCAACATGACTAGAAAAACGCTATATAAATTCAGTCCATTTACCATATATATATGTTCCATCCCAAATCCAGCACCAGGAGCCTAAGACTGAGGACTGATGAGTGTGAGAGCTAGGATGAAACATCGAAGCTCCATGAGTAAATCAAGGACAATGCTTCAACGGATGACATAGATGAGGAGATGCTGGAGGAGGAACCATCATGGGAGGACAAGCCCCTATATGGCATGTACCGCATGATCATAACTGAAGTGGCTGACTTCAAGAAATCCTACCAATGTCTAGAGAGGACTGGCCTACAGTACACCACAGAGGCACTCATTCTGGAAGCACAGGAGCAGGCTCTAGAGCCTCTAAGAACCAAAGCGATAGAGGGCCAGATCTACCACACCAGACAAGAACCAAGGTGTAGGCTGTGCAAAGAGTCATCTGAGACAATCCAGTACATAACAGCAGGGTGTAAGATGCTGACAGGGAAAGCATACATGGAACGTCATAACCAAGTGGCTGGCATAGTATACAAAAACATCTGTGGGGAGTATGGGCTGTGGTAAACACTTCCAAAGGTGGTGGAGAATGACAGAGCAAAGATCATGTGGGACTTCCAGATCCAAACAGACAGGATGGTAATGGCGAACCAACCAGACATTGTGGTGGTTGATAAAGAGCTGAGGAAAGCCGTTGTGGTGGATGTGGCAATGACAAGTAAGTCAATGTCAAGAAGAAGGAACATGAGAAACTTGAGAAATACCAAGTCTTGGAAGGTGACAGTAGTACTTATGGTAATTGGAGTACTTTGTGCAGTGACCCCCAAACTGGAGGAATGGCTTCAGCAGATCCCTGGAAGAACCTAAGACATTTCACTCCAGAAAAGTGCAGTACTTGGAACAGCAAAAATACTGTGCAGGACTCTTAACTACTCGCACTGTATGTGGTTTAATAACCAAGAGTAGTGAGGCGAGATATTTTCAAGGGTTGTCTCAGCAAATCATCACTAGCAATTATTTGAGACATTTAATGGCTTCTGAATGCCATTAAATAGTGGAAATATTCAATAACTTTACAGTAAAAGGTCTAATGTAAACTTTTCTAAAGATCTCCCTTTGACATTTTATTGTTTCAGCGTGAAAATATAACCATGCCGAAATTGTCAAAGGATTTGTTTTCATCAAAGACTCTGCTGGTGCAAGACATTATCTAACACATATATAACAGACTTTTTGCACTCAGGCATAGATCAGGATACATCAGACACTTAGGCTTGAAGTGTTGGAGAGCTCGAAGGACAAAAAGGTGGGAGTTGTTGATGGAGGAGCGATGCGATGACTTCAAAAAAAGGAAGCAATTGGTGGATTTTGGAGCGTCCTTGAACTGTCTCAGAGTTCATGTCTCCCATGTTAGCTCTGCTCGAGATGTGGTAATGAGCAGTCACATAGTGTGAGTGTTCTTGAGAAACTAGGCCACAAGAGGTTGGGGGTAGCTGACTCCTAACCAACCCCAGTGAAGTGCAGAAATGGTTGACAGCTTGTCCTCCCAGTCACTGGGCCAAGGTGAGTCACACCGTAGAGAGGAAAAAAGAACCAAGTTGGACTTTTTAGGAATATTAGAAGCAAAATATAGTGGATCAGATGAAACACAGCCAAAGTTCCTATACGTGCCTCTGTGTATCTCCTCTGTGGAAAAAGCATCTTTGTTGTATAAATTATGAGGTGGGTGTTTTGAGTGGCTTCATGTTTTTTCTTCTTTTCCTGAGCTGTCACACCAGAGATTTGGAATCCATGACATGGATTCACATAATGGGTTGCAAGACACATGCAAAAGGAAAGGCAGAAAAAAGGGAAGACGGAAGGGAAAGTAAACTCATTGGCAAGGGGGAACTGCATGTGTAATTTAATTTCAAGCTAAAAGTCATGTTCATTGTGCACTCTAATTTGTATCCAACTTAAATATGCATGGAATTATTTTGCATGAGTAGGAGCAGTATCTCCACGTGACACAGTTCAACTGGAAAAAGAGGGGATGGTGGCACTGAGCAACATTAACCAATTAGTTCTGATGTGAGCTATCAGCAAGGTTCTGTGATCTTCTTTCTCACATATCTCAACTCATCCTGCTGACCATTGTGAGTTAAAACTAGTATATTCATTTTGTTCCTTTAGGGCTTCATGCATTTTCATGTGATCGTAATGTGAAAAACATCAAGAGCTGGTTTTCTGAAAGATACTGATACAACATAAGCATCAAACTAATGCCTTGCTATGTATTTTGTTGATCTGTCCTGCAATGTGTAGACATATTGCATTTTTTTTCCTTGTAGTTATAAATATCAATGCATGGATTAAAAAAAAAACTTGTACAGATTGTGGTTATAGCAGCACTAAAATAATTGACATTTTCCATCATATTTAGTCAGTACTGCTATTCAGAGATAGTGATAAATGAAATAATAATAGTCCTTAATAGTCCCTCAAATAAATGCTAAACTAGGAATGAAATAATTTTTTTGTATGAATGAGCATAAAAATATTTTTTGATATCTTCCTACTTTTTGTGTAGCATTAGATTTTATAAAAAAGTCACAAAACATGCTAAAAAAACTTCATATAGAAATATTATTATACTACTACAAAAGTGTTTATATTTTTACATTAATCTCATCCTTGGCTTCAGTCCTCACAAAACATAATTGTTTTTTAGATTTAAGCACCTTAATGACAGGTTTTATTTAAAAAATCAGCCAGCTAAAAAAACAAAGAAACAGGAAAAATGAAAAAACATTTTGTGAGTTACATGTGGAAGACTTGTTTTGTGGTTGAATTATTAGGGCTTTGGAGAGTCACTTATGGGCATAAAAATAGTTTTGACTATTTTCCTCATTTTGTGTAGCATTAGATTTTATAAAAAAAACACATCCAGGACCCTCAGCACAAAAAAGTGCTCAAACAAAACTTCATATAGAAATATTATTATAATATTACAAAAGTGTTAATATTTTTACATGAATCTCATCCTTGGCTTCAGTCCTTACAAAACAATAAAATATTTTGCTGTTTTTCAGATTTAAGCACTTTAATGCCAGGTTTATTTAAAAAAATCTGCAATCTGAAAAAAACAACTAAACAGGAAAAATGAAATAATCTTTTGTGAGTTACATCTAGAAGACATGTTTTGGGGTTGAATTAGTAGAGCTTTGGGGTGTCACTTATGGGCATAAAATATTTTTTTTGATATCTTCCTACTTTTTGTGTAGCATTAGATTTTATAAAAAAAAGTCACATCTAGGACCCTCAGCACAAAAAAATGCTAAAACAAAACTTCATATAGAAATATTATTACATTATTACAAAAGTGTTTATATTTTTACATGAATCTCATCCGTGGCTTCAGTCCTCACAAAACATAATTCAATATTCGGCTGTTTTTTTTCAGATTTAAGCACTTTAATACCAGATTTTATTCAAAAAATCTGCAATCTAAAAAAACAAAGAAACAGGAAAAAAGTAAATAAATTTTTATGAGTTACATCCAGAAGACTTGTTTTGAGGTTGACTTGTTAGGGCTTTGGAGTGTCACTTATGGGAATAAAAATATAGATTTTTTTATATCTTCCTAACCCGGGTATGACAGGGAGTGCTGGACACGGAGTGAAGGTAGCGCACCGTCGTCGGAGAACAGGACTTACTAGGATTACGTGTGTGTGGGGTGTGTGTGTGTGTGTGTGCGTGTGTGAGTGTATGTGCACAGGGTGGGGCTTAGTTGCTGGAATCAGGCTGATTACGGAGTTTTTTTTTCCAAGTGCTGTAGCTTGATAATTGTGTGTTAATGAGCTTTGATAGCTGAATATGCTTTATAGTAGCATTTTTTTTACCAATGCTGTAGCTTGCTGTAGCTTGATAATTGTGTGTTAATGAGCTTTGATAGCTGAATATGCTTTATAGCAGTTGATTTTACTATATGACACAATAAATCGGTCAGTAAATAAAAAAAAGTGCTACATAATCAAAATTTTTCAGCTATGGCGAGGCCTTGATGGAAAATTATATATTCCTACAGGTGTCTATAATGACTATCACCTAGGCATGACCAAACCCCATCCAACCGCCCCCACCCGAGCCATAAACCACAGACATATATTTCCCCTGAAGATTTGTGAACTCATTCTACTCAGTGCATGCAGGGGTGGGGGTGGGTGGGTCTTAGTTCCTACAATCAATGCACACAGCTGTGGAGAGCTCCTTGTAGGCATTTGTCCCTGCAAAGCTGTAGCCTTGATATTTGTGTGTTCATGAGCTTTTATCACTGTGTATCCTTTATAATTGTTCAAATCACAATATCCAACAGTAAATGTGGCATAAAATGTTTAAAAAATGCTAAATTTTCAATATTTATTCAGCTGCATGGAGGCTTTCATGAAAATAATTGCTTTCAACAGAAGCATATAGAACCCACCTTATGGCCACCACCCCACACCATGCCACCCCCCTCATACCACCCAAAAAGTACAGAAATATCTTTCCTCTGAATACTTATGAAGTGTTTTGAGTCATAAGTACATGCATGTGCGCACAGTCACACACACAACACAGATATAAAACTCTCATATTAGGACAATGCACTGATATTCTTCTATGGACAAACAGATTTTTTTATGAAGACTGTAGAAACAGAATTCACAAAAATTATTAAAATATGCATTCACACTAATGTAAGACATCTCTAAAAATCCCTCAAACCATATTTGTTCAAAATATGTTTTGCATTGTGAATCCAAGGGCCACAAGATCCCAAAAATGAACATAATTTAAATTAATCTTTAATCAGTGCCCCAACTTTTAATGAGAAATCACTTAGTATGATGAAAAACAGTAAAAACTACTTCAGTCTCTGATGGTTGCAGAAAAACAGGAAGAATAAAGAAAAAGAAAAAAATATGGCAATATTGAGCCTTGTTAGAAAAATATAATTTGTATGGGAGTCAATGGCACAGGTCTGGCGTATCCAGGTGAGTGTTTCCATCACAAGCTGGACTCTCACTGGGCTGGTGGGGTTGTACCATGCTGTCATACTAGTGCAGCGAGAATCACAACGCAATAAAACATAACAAATAAATCAAGACAGCAGCTTTTACCCATTTTTTTTTGTTTTTTTACACAAACCTTACTGCAGTGTTGACAAAAATACAAAAATATTCTGTGTACTATTAACTGCTTCTTAAGCCTATACACAGAGTTGCAATTTTTTTGGTGGCCTTTAAAAAGGGGGACCAAAGAGTGTGTTCCAACTACACGGGGATCCCACTGCTGAGCCTCCCTGGTAAGGTCTATTCATGGGTCCTGGAGAAGAGGGTTCAACGAAGACTCGAACCTCAGATCCAGGAGAAACAATGCAGTTTTCATCCTGGCCGTGGAACACTGGACCAGCTCTACACCCTCAGCAGGGTCCTGGAGGGTGCGTGGGATTTCGCCCAACCGGTCTACATGTGTGTTGTGGACTTGGTGAAGGTGTTCGACTGTATCCCTCAGGGAATCCTGTGGGGGTTACTCCGGGAGTATGGGGAACCGGGCCCTTTGATAAGGTATGACCGGTGTCCGAGTTCGGTTCGCATTGTCTGCAAATTGGGTTTGTTTCCAGTGAGAGTTGGACTCCGGCAATTTTGCCCTTTGTCACCGATCCTGTCCATAAATGTTATGAACAGGATTTCTAGGCGCAGCCAAGGTGTTGAGGGGTTCCGTTTTGGTGGCCTCAGGATTGGGTCTCGGATTTTCGTAGATGATGTGGTCCTGTTGGCTTCATCTGAACGTGGTCTACAGCTTTCGCTGGAGCAGTTCACAGCCGAGTGTGAAGCAGCTGGGATGAAGATCGGCACCTCCAAATCCAAAACCATGGTCTTGAGCCGGAAAAGGGTAGGGTGCCTTCTTCGGGTCGGGGATGAGGTCCTTCCTCAAGTGGAGGAATTTACGTATCTGTGGGTCTTGTTCACAAATTCGGGAAAAATGGCGTGGGAGATCTATAGACGGATTGGTAAGGCGTCTGTGGTTATGCAGCTGAGCCGAAAGGCAAAGCTCTTGATTTACCGGTCAATCTACGTTCCTACCCTAATCTATGGTCACGAACTCTGGGTGGTGACCGAAAGAATAAGAGCACAGACACAAGTGGCTGAAAGGAGTTTCCCCCTTAGGGTGGCTGGGTTCTCCCTTGGAAATAGGGTGAGAGGGTCAGTCATCTGGAGGGGGCTCAGAGTAGAGCCGCTGCTGCTCCACACCGAGAGGAGCCAGTTGAGGTGGCTCGGGCATCTGGTCAGGATGCCTCGGGGAAGATGGATGGATATATGGATGGATATAGAAACATTCCAATCACTTAAAAGTTTTCTATATAAGGAATCCCAGCAGATTGCGGTGAGTCATAAATGTGGTCCTGATGCAGGTAGGTACCTGCAGAGAAGAAGTAGATCTCTGCAGTGTTTTTAATGGCTTTTCGTTGCCCTCTGGTCGTACGGTGTACTTGAGCATAGTTACGGCCGTCTTGAACACAAAGTACAAATCGGCTCCCATTTATCTGCAAGTTTGTGTACAAGCGCCTCTCAAGCACATGTTCCTCACCAAAACTGTGTTTCCAATGCTCAGCTCTGATGGAATAATGTGACTGTCAAAATGGAGCTTGTTCCAGTTCATGAGTTTCTGAGAGTTCTCAATACCCAGTTTGTAGCTGTCTTGCAGGTGGGATCTAAGCTTTTGGACAAATTGCAAATGTGAGTCAGGCAGGTCTTGGATCATTCGGTGGGAGTCCGAAAGTGAGGTGCACAGGAGGCATGGGTTGATGGACAAATATGAGCTCGTAAGGTTAGAATTCCGTAGGATCTTTTTAATACCCAGCATGTCACGCATAGCTCTATTAAGGCTTTCCACGGGGTTGCCTCACGGGTGGTAAGGAGTTGTCCAGATCCTTTGTATGGCAACTATTTCACCAAGTTCCTTGATGATCTTTGACTCGAAGGCAGTACCCTGATCACTATGCAGCCTATGTACAAGATGTACAATAATGTACAAGAAAAAAGTCCCACAAACATTTGGCAACAGTGGTGGCTTTCTGGCTGGGAGTGGGCACAACAATGGCATATTTTTTGAAAGGGTCTGTCATAACAAGTATGTCTTTGGGGCTGCCATGTGGCTCCATAGACAGGGAGCCCATGCAATTCAGTTTGAGAGGGCAGAATGTATGAATGTTGGCAAGGGGTGCTGCATGTTCAGGCAGGGCCTTCTTTCTCACACACCATTTGGAGGTCTTTATTTTCTTGACCACATCCATAGACATCATTGGCCAGTAAAAGCAGGAACAGACCAAGTCCAGTGTTTTCTCTATCCCCATGTGGCCCATCTGGTTGTGCAGTTGGTGAAGCACATCAGCCCGGCACTCCTCTGGTAACATGAGTTAGTAAAATGCGTTCACTTCCAACTGTCTCCTCCTAATGAGTGTGGCAAGGTACACAACGAGGGCCCGGGCGGGATTCAATCCCACAACTCCCGGGTGAGAGTCATGCACGCTAACCATTCAGCCAAAAGGATATCCTTGTGGCCAAGCAGCTAGGGAACATGATCAATCAGAGTCATAGTGACAGGACCTCCACACTGTCAAAATGAGAATGGTGTTTTGGAGCTCCAATCTATTTAATTCTCACAGCAAAACAGGTAGGTCGGGAAGCTGTTCCTTTAGCAAAGGTGGTGGCGAATCTCCAGATTCCAGCTATGCAATGATGTGCTGAATCACAGGATCAGCTCGCTGCTTGAAGGCAATTTCAGCAACTGAGAGTTGAGAAAGCACAGAGGGGAAGAAGTGTATGTCATCAATCAAAGCTGTCTGGGATACTGTTGGGTTGGACTGAGAGGGAGAGTATGAGGGCTGGGCTGGAACAAGTATCTGGACGATGCAGGAGATAGTGGTCGGTGACAGCTTTGATTGTCTGTGCGTCAAGAGAGACACGGGTTGGATTATTGTTGTTGGGCAAACCTCAGGATGCGCTCACAACGTGTCCTGGATGCTGAGTCATCAGCGAACCTCCAGAGAACCTCTACTGCAATCCGTAGAAGGATCAGGAGAGTGGGTTCACACTAGGGCTGCAGCGATTCATCGAGTAACTCGATTTACTCGATTCCAAAAACTGCTCCAGGCAAAAACTCTGCTTCGAAGCCTCGATAAATTCCTATGCACACGCAGAGATCTGATTGTTCCACACGGACCGTTGTTTTGTTCACACCTGTGCGAAGCACAATAGTAGCGCGTAATACAGTTTGAATTTAGTTGGCGCGATGGGAGTAAAGAGTAAACGGCAGAAAATGTGTAAAGTTTGAGATCGCTACATTCTAAACAAAGAAGAGAACAAAGTACAGCGTATTTACTGCAAACTTGAGCTGGCGTACCACAGCAGTACAAGCTCAATTATCCAGCATCAGAAAACATCCATGTGATTTTTCATCAAGCGTTGCGGAAACAAGGTAACGTAACCTAAACCTGTATACGTTAATGTTTACTAATTTTAATACTGTACATGATGCTGTTTGACTAGATAGGATGTTTAGCTTTCATATATTTAAGTAGTAAACTTATTTATGCTCTATCGCAAGAGAGCCTTGTCCACACATACACAAAACTGAGATATTTTTCTACGGTTTGGCCTGTCATCCACACGTAAACGCAGTTTTTCGGCACAAAAAACGAATCTTAAAAAAAAAAAAACTCTGGCCAAAGTGGAAAAATGCATTTCCTCTGTTTTCCATATCTGCCTGTGGACGTATGAAAACAGAGTTTTAAGTGCCATAACATCTCTATCTGCGACAAAAGATGCTCCAACATCAAAGTTACAGCATGACAAATCACCAAACTTTATGCTGCGCTGCAACCAAAGTAAGAAAAAATATATATTTTCTCACTCTCTCAGGACACAGAGACTTCTGTGATTGTTTAGAATTATTAATAATTGATTATTCCTAAATGTTCAGTGCTGCTGAGCAGGGGCGTATCCAGGAGGTCAATAAAGTGGGGCTTAAGGAGCCAAGGGTGGGTCTGGGACTGTAACATCAAAGTAAAAGCAGAGATGCTCTTCTAGTGGGGACCCAATCTGAGCTGGTCACATTTTAGATTTTTCAACAGTTAAAAAGGACATTCAGTCATTTTGCTTTGCTAAGGTTTATGTGACAATGCCGTCTCAAACTGCTTGCTTTTCAAACAATATACGTGACTGGCGAAGAAGAAAATCACAAAAACATTGCAACTTCTAACAAAAGCTTTTCACAAAAGTGGATGGACCATTTAGTTTATTAGCTTACATTATTGCTGTTGACTGTTATTTTGTCAAGTAAATAAATAAATAAATAAATACTGTAAATGGGCTTTGTTTTGGAGCCAAATACTGGAGTTGAGAGATAAAAGGAACATGCTTGATCATTTTACAGCCACAAAATTTTTCGTTATGCATGATTTGTTTTGTTTTCTTAAAAACGTAAACAAATTATTAGATTAATCGAGTAATCGATAAAGTGCTAGATTAATTGATTACAAAAAGGATCAATAGCTGCATCCCTAGTTCACACCCCCTCTCACGCCACAGCATGCAAGGTCTACCTCAGCCAACCCACACCATTGGCCGAGTCCACCTTTAGTAAATGAGAGATCAGATCAGCATCAACTGAAATCCATCACTTAATCATCTCCAGCTCAATCCATACTAGCAGAGAGAATCATTACAAACAGAACAAGACAAAAAATTGCCCAAGTCCAATCCAGGTGTTGACGGTTGTTAGATTGAATTAAAACCCTTGAAAAAATGCCCCAAAAAGAAAGAGAAAGAAATAAAAAGATAAATAACTAAATAAATATATTTAATAATAAAGTAAACATGCACCACTACTTGACTTCATTAAAGTCACCAGATCTCTTAAAAATGTGTTCATGTTTAAAAATTCCTGAGATCCGGTGTAAAGTGAAAGAGTATTTTCATTTTGGGGAGTACACACACACACAAAAAAATCTACAAAGATGAATGTACTGCGCAGTGTTATTAATTATGCATTATACATTCTTCAACCAAAAACTATGGGTCATCTCAACATATGAGGAAGGCTTGTAGCCTGCTGCTAAGCTAGCTAGCATCTGCTAATGACTATTCAGGCTGCAGGTGTTTTAAACTTAAGGATCTGTTCAATCATTAAAGCCCGAGACTAAATTTGAACTCAGGAAGTCTTCCCACTGACCAAAGTTTGAATTTATCCTAATTCACAAAGGTTAATGTGGCATGGAAGACTTTTAACTCGGGTAATTATTTAAAAAAAAAACATCTCAGACCCCATATTTCTTATTTATTTTCTTTTTTTAATACATATGTTAAATGTGCTAGGGCCCTTCATGTACTCAATGTGTATTTTGTCTGTTTTGAACATAGATTTAATATTTAACAAACAAATAATGTATTTACTGTTTCAGTCACACCCCTCCCTCTCACAATGGTTCATACCACTTGCACTGTGCGAGCCACACTCGCTACTGTAGCGTCTCTTGTTTATTGAACTTGCTGTGATCCAGTGCAGACAGTTACACATGCATGCATATCACATCAAGAGTCAGGGCATCAAAAACGGAAAGCAAAGTAGGAAAGAGAAGACAGAACTCTGAAGTCAACAGTACGTCACACAGTTTTTCAAAAAGAAAGGTAGCCTGCTCTATTCCTGTATTTCAAAACTTTTAGACTTTACTTATTTTTGTTGCTACATGACATGCTTTTTACCTAGCTATCTTAGTAAAATAATTGCTGAATTATGATTTACATCCAACAATAATAACATCTCTGTTGTCTCTGGGTTATCATGTCTCATAGACACACGCCCCCGTCCCGTCTCAGCCGAACAAGGTGAGCCTGAGCGAGAAAATTCTGAAGATTAAGCCTCTAAACACGTTTTACCTACATGTGTTCACCACATGATGATAACTTCACAAACAAAAAGTAATAGACATGCCTCAGTAATACATAATCAGTTTGCCGTGTGTTCTGTGAAGTGACAGTGCTGCTGCTACGATCGATAGTGTCATGTATATGTGTGTGTACGTTGACTATACAGATGCAGAGTCAGCATTATTGTCTGCCATTCGTCCTCGTACTAATGACCCGCTGGGCCATTATAAATTATGTTGAACAAAACTTTGTTAGACCTGGATAATAAACAGTTGATGTCTTGTTTAGTACTTGTTTAGTCCTGGACTGGTTCAGGCCTGGCATTTCTCCTGGTGTGTCTTGATTTTGAGCCGTTTTGGCCTAGCTAGTTTTAGTCCTGGACTGATTTGTGCTTGCAATTGCAATTGCGATAATAGACATTTTCCCTTTTCTGTACAGTACATATTTCTGTAGTTTTTTTTATCGTTTTGTAGGCTTTGTACTCATCTTTAGACATTTTAACTATGCCATGTGATAACTATCTTTTTAAAGTATACAGAGCATGTTTATTGGGTTAGAATTTATCTTTAAAAAATCTAGGACCCAAAGATTTTGGCTTAAAATAGGGCCCAGAATTTCTGGTGACACCAGTGACTCTGTTTACTCCCTCCTCTTCCGGGTACAAACTGCACCAAGGCCGGTGAAACTGGCGACAGTGTGGAGGGTGTAGGGCTTCTGAGGATCAGTAAATACCAAGACAGGAGCAGAGGGGAGAAGCGATCTTTTTCACTCTACGAATCAAATGACTGTGTTGTGTGACATCAGTAAGTCCACCCTAACCGTACCAGAGTATCATCTTGTAGACCTACAGGATAATTTTAAAAAAATGTAAAAATTGGTCGGGATTAAGGTATCAGCACTTGACTAGTTCCGCTCCTACTTTTATGATAGATCTATTAGGGTGGGGATCGGTGATTGTTCATCTCCCTCAGCTAACCTTCCATGGGGAGTGCCACAGGGCTACATTCTTGGGCCCCTTTTGTGTAACATCTACATTCTCCCATTGAGGTCTTTTTTCAAGAAATTTAACATTAATTTAATTTTTATGCAGACGACTGTCAGTTACATCGTCCTTATAAAGGCTTTCACATCAATCCAACCACTCATTGGCTGTATTGCTGAAGTTAAGGCATGGCTTGTTTACAACTTCCTGTTGTTAAATGACTGAAAGACGGAGTTCATCACTTTTACCCCCCACAGCTCGTCTTCCGCTGCTCTTGATTTTTCTGCCCTCCCTTTTAAAATTAGTCAAACAGTTTTTAATTTTGGGATTAAAATGGATTCTGCTTTAAAAATGGATTCTCACATTAATTAAATGGTTAAATCTTGTTTCTATCAGCTGAGATGCCTCACCAAATTGAAATCCATCCTAAAACAGCGCCACCTTGAGACAATCATTCATGCTTTTATTACCTCAAGGTTTCAAAAGCTGCTTCATCCTACAAGTATTGCAGAATGCGGCTGCTAGATTTCTGACAAATACTGGCCGTCGACAGCACATCACTCCCATTTTAGCAGGACTTCACTGGCTTCCTGTGCATTATCGTATTCGCTTCAAAATTGTATTGTTTGTTTTCAAGGCCCTGAATGGCTTAGCCCCTGAATACATCACAGAACTGCTTACTCCTTATGTTCCGGGCAGCTTGCTCCGCTCTGCTGAGCATCATTTATTACAAATTCTGAAACTTCGCTGCAAAACACGTGGTGATCGAGCTTTGCTGATCTGTGCCCCAAAGCTGGGGAATGAACTCCCTCTAGAGATCAGACTCTCCCCCTCCCTTTTGGCTTTTAAATCTCGTTTAAAGACTAATTTCTATTCAGTTGCTTTTGGAACCTAGCCCTCATATCTGAGGTTTATTTGGTAATTTTACTATTTCAGATTTTTTACGTGTTGTTTCTGTGTTCATATATTGATTTTATGGCTCGTTCTTTTATTGTTTTGTTTTACTTTAGTGCTACCTATGTACAGCACTTTGGTTGGCTCGCATGCTGTTAAATATGCTTCAACAAATAAATAGGAGGATATGGTATGGTATCATGGGCTGCACGGTGGCGCAGTGGTTAGCGCTGTTGCCTTGCAGCAAGAAGGTCGTGGGTTCGTATCCCGGCCCAGGGTCTTTCTGCATGGAGTTTGCATGTTCTCCCCGTGTATGCGTGGGTTCTCTCTGGGTACTCCGGCTTCCTCCCACAGTCCAAAAACATGCATGATAGGTGAATTGATCACTCTAAATTGTCCCTAGGAATGAATGTGAGTGTGAATGGTTGTCTGTCTCTCTGTGTTGGCCCTGCAACAGACTGGCGTCCTGTTCAGAGTGTACCCTGCCTAACGCCTGATAATTGCTGGGATAGGCTCCAGCTGCCCCGTGACCCTGAATTGGATAAGCGGTTAAGAAGATGGATGGATGGATGGGTATGGTATCATGTTCCACCATATTGAGAGAATAAATCCAGTGGTTTGAGTGCTTTCAGGAAAATATTTAGTATGTGTAAGATATGTAATGTATCAACAGGCAGTAGATGTATACAGGAACAGACTGCAAACACAGTTTTAATTAAAAACTGTTTTTAATATAAATTCAAAAATACTTTATTGATCCCATGGGGATATTAAGTGTTGTTGTAGCTCATACTAATTAATGAATTAATTCTTTAAGGAGTTGTTGTTCATTAATGCTGTGGGCAGGAAGGCTTTCCTGTAGCAGTCTGTGTTGCACCAAAACTGAAGAAGCCTCCAAATGAAGACACTCTGTTTTGTAGTATAGTGTCATGAAGAGGATGTGGTTGTTCATGATTTTTTGGATTTTATGAAGAACCCTTTATTATATCATAATCTTCTGTGGTTCCACAGAACCAGCCTGCTTCATCGGGTTGTTTAGCCTTTTTAAGTCCTTAGCTCTGATGCTGCTACCCCAATGGATGGTCTTCAGGAGTTTCTGACACAGCAAATCAGGGTTAATTGTATCAATCAATCAATCAATCAAACTTTATTTATAAAGCGCTTTTCCAACTACATAGCTTCTCAGAGTGCTGTACAGATTAAAATGACCCCACAAACCCCACCCTTCCCAAACCCAAAATAAAAACATTATTACAACTATAACCCCCCCAAAAACACCCCTCCCCCACCCCAACCTATCTCCCATGCACACAAACACATAAAAGCAACAGTAAACCAAAGGCAAAAAAGGGCTGAGTACAGATGAGCCAGGAAATGCCATCATGGGAGCCATCCACATCGGCAGCAGCAGATCAACAGCAGCAGCCAAAGCACTGACCCAAGGCGCCCAGAGGAGGGAGGGCTGGTACCCCCACCTCCACCCAGGCACTGCCCAGAGAGCACCCACACAGCCACAGCCGACCACTGCTCCCGATGCAAAGGGCTCCCACAGAGAAAACACTGGAAGGATGATTTATGAGAAGTTAGAATATTAAAATAAACAGTAGAAAATGAGATTATTATTATTATTATTATTATTATTATTAATATTACTGATGAAAATGTTAAGGCTGATAGCCTCCCAAGTTATGAAATATTAGAAATGAAAAGATATGATCAGATAAAAATGCAAAGGAGATAAATAATTAATAAATAATAATCAGTTAAAAACTAAACAAAAAATTCAATCAAATCAAACATGCAGAGCGATTAAACAGATATTAATAAATAATAATCAGTTAAAAGCTCGGCTAAAAAGGTAAGTCTTGAGCCTGCTCTTAAAAACATGAACGTTTTCTGCGGTCCCGAGGTCTTCTGACAGCCCGTTCCAGAGGTGAGGGCCAGGGTTCAGTTTCTCCAACTGCCTCTTCACCTGACTTCTAAAGACAGACAGGTGTCAGAGTGTGATAAAGGGGCTAGCAACATTTCCTGACACGGTTGAAGATGAAGTTGTGGAAGTAGAAGAGTTCATGACTGAGGTGGAAGATGAAACATCTGAGGAGTGACAGGACATGACTTCCATCTATCCAGTCCTTCCTGTGCTTAAACCCAGTTATCTTTTTTCATTCCAGACCAGACATCTTTTATATTGTTCCTCTGTAGTTTGTTCCCCAGCTTCTTCCTGTAAGCCTCTTTGCTGTCTCTGATCTTGACTTTTAGTTGCTTCTGTATACTCCTTACTAACTCCCTATCTCCCTCCCTAAAGGCTCCTTTTTTGTTCATTTTATTATCTGACTGGGAACAATATTGCTGTTGAGATGCTGCTGCTGGGTTGTGTTGATCAAAGATATTAAAAAATACTATTGGAAAGCTGGTAGTTTGTAGCTGGTATTTTTAATGTCAAAAGATAAATTCATTATTCAGCACACGGTAATTAGGTAAAAATATTAATAAAATATTAATATAATTTCAAATAATTAAGATAAAAATAACATTATTTGTATTAGATTATATTAATTTGTTTGGCAAATGCATCCAAAGTTTCACTAGAGGTCTCCCTCACTGGAAATAATGAAAAACTGTTAATTTTGTAAATATAACTAGTCATTCTGAGTTGTATAGGCTTGCTGCATGTGAATATTTTCTACAAACTCAATTCCCTGCATTTGTCTGAGAAAAAAACCCCATAAAACGCCCAAGGGATGTTCCGGTCAAATTATCCTCAAGTTCTGATGGTGGAAATGCGCCTATTGATTTCATACTTCTAAAATAATGCAGATAGAAAAATGTCCAAGGCTAGTTTTAAAGCTGGTTTGATGAAAATTGTCTTCAAAATATTGTGAATGTTTTCAAACTTGGATTCGCGCTGATACAGACAGAATTTGATTATTTTTCCACATAGAAACGAGTACACTTTGTGTAATTAAAAACAATAATAATTTTTCTGAAATCATAACAAAAGTGTTATTGGGTTCATAAGAAAATTACAGCAGGGATCTTTAATTTCTCAGATTAGGTGATCCAAATTCATTTTGACTTTTTAGCAAAAACCTAATGGTAGATAAATACAAATGCAGTGTTCTGTTGCATTTTATTTGGTGCTGTATGTTGAGCTAAGGCAGAAAAAACTAAATCAGAGCGAAATCCTCAGAGCTGACATGTCACAACTGCTCATGGCTCTAAATCATTTCAATATCACAAACACCTGGATGTCTGGCCCAGTTCCAGAAGGTAAGGATGAGCGATGGTCGAAAGCAACATCCCTTCATAAATGGATTAAAACAAAATGCTTGGAAAAATCACTCGGCTATGTAAGCAACTTTAAGCTTTTTGGTTTGGCCATTTGAATAACAGTGCTACGAGACTCTCAAAACAAAGTTCCCCGAAGGTCAGCGCCTCAGCTCTGCCTGCAGATAACGGACCAGATGGTGCCTCCAGCTGCTCGCAGCCCTCTGATAATGTAGAGACTGCACTATCTGCAAGCTCCAAGGATCATGCACTCCCCGCTCTCCTAAAGCGGAGTGGAGAATCAGGATCAGATTTCTCAGCAAAATTAGGCTCAACAATCAATTATGTAAAAAATTACAGGAACAAATCATCAAAGGTACTCAGCTTACTCCAAGATTCCTCCCACCACTGCCAATGACTGATGTAGGATTTTTAAGGTCACCAGACATAACTCCAAGATAACTCCCCCACCAGCACATGTCTGGTTACCGAGAAAATAACATTCCTCTGATTATAAGCGGAAGACCTTACAAATGCAAAATCCCCCCGCCTCAAGTCAGATCTCATAAATATCAGTTGTCAGAATAATTTTAAAACTACCAATGAATGTCTTAAACTGGCATTACTCAATATTCGATCCTTATCAAGGAAATCTTTCCTAATCAATTACTTTATTACTAATCATAATTTACAGGCTCTGTTTTTATCTGAAACTTGGTTATATGCAAATAATGAAATATTAGAAGCTACTCCTCCTAACTATAGCTTTCTAACTGATAACAGGAAACAAGGACGAGGGGGTGGATTGGGCACAATAAAAAACAACAACACTGAACTTTAAAAAGACACATAAAGTCTTAGTCGTAAATATGTACAAACCCCCCAAAGATAGCTCAAACTTCATTAATTACCTCAATGACCTTCTATCTGTAATATGTATTGAATATGACCAACTAATTATTGTAGGAGATTTGAACATTCATTCTGACAACCCACAGGATAGACAGACTAAAACACTAAGTAATACTCTCCATAACTTTGGTCTAACCCAACATGTCAATCAGCCAAACACACAAACAAGGTAACACTAGATTTAATCATTAGCAAAGGACTGAAAATCTCTAACATTTTTGTTGTGGATGTTGCATTATCTGACCATTTCTGCATCTTCTTTGAAAGCATGTTCCCCACTAAACTATCTAATCAAAATAAGACCATAGTAAAAAAAAACTATTCTTCATTGACAGCACAGCAGAAATCTTTAATCAAATGTACTGCTCTACCCCATCCCCCCAACACCCCCCTCCCCCACTACCCAACACACATTCCATTAACAAGCTGGTAGATAACTTTTTCTCTAAAGTCTCAGACATCAGTGATACCATTGCTCCAACTAAAGTTAAAGTAGTCTCAGGCCATGTCCACACGTAGCCGGGGTTTTTTTTTAACGAAGATTTTCCTCTGCTCCTTGAAAAAAAAAATCTCCATCCACACGTAACCGGATAAATGCGTTTTTCAGCACATTCATAGACGTGGCAAACCTGTAGGGGGCAGTAGTTCTCCCCAGTCCTATCCGCCAAGAGAAACTTTATATCCTCTATCTTCAGCACGCAGCAGTTATACAGCTTATAAAAGCAAACAAACAAGACGCGCTTTAACAATGGATGATACCAACACAGCGCTGAGGAAATAAATGCTGTTTTCGAGAGTAAACACAGGTCGCACATGTGGTGTTGGAGCATTTTTTGTTGCGGAAAGTGGCGCTACGGCTCTTAAAACTCCGTTTTCAACCGTCCACACGTAGATACTGAAAACGGAGAAAACACAAATCTCCACTTTGGCCGGAGTTTTTAAAAAGCTTTGTTTTTGGTGCCGAAAACCTCCGGCTACGTGTGGATAACAGGCCAAACCGTACAAAAATATCTCCGTTTTGTCAGATACCCGGCTACGTGTGGACAGGGCCTCAGGTAAAAAAGACAATGGAGGAAAACTCAGCTTCAGGTTCACTATTAGATCTACAAAAACAGGCTGAACAAATACAACTTAACATTGAAAACTGCAAGAGTAACATTCTTCTCTGAAATCATTAACAGAAACACTAATAACGCTCTGACTCTATTCACAACAGTTGAAAGACTAACCAATCCTCGAGTGACAGCAGCCCCTGAGCTACACTCTACTAGGTCCTGTAGTGAATTTGCCAACTTCTTCACCGAAAAGATTCTGGAAATTAGAAGATAAATCTGTAAAGCAGCACCCAACCCACAACCATTTTCACCCCCATGTAAAAATAATGCAGATCAAAATTTCTGATTTCAAAAAATTAAATCAATCACATCTTGATGAAATTATTAAACAGCTGAAATCCTCCTCCTGCTGCCTCGATATCTTACCCACACCTTTTTATTTATTTATTTATTTATTTTTATTTTTTTATTTATTTGATTGGGACAACACACATTAATGAACAATCATAAACAAGTTGTACACAAATTATAACTGTGCCAGATTATAGCAAACTGCTAATTTACATCTGTAGTCCCAAGGCAGGTCACACAAGTAAAACAATGTCAAAACAATACATACATACAAAACACAATATAAAAACCTTACAAATTACATTTTAGTTAAACTGAGTGCATGACTGATTTACTTTGAGGTGATATTTAAGTTGTTTCTTAAAAGAGCTGTAAGTCGAGCATTCTCTTATATCTGTAGGAAGGCTGTTCCAAGACTGGCCTCCTATGACGGACATCACAGTTTGTCCAGATGTGGTTTTTCTGTATGGGACCTCCACATCTCCTCTGGAGGAGGCTCTGGTGCGGAGACCCCTTATTGCTTTAGGTTTAATGTAGTTACATAGTGGGGGCGGGGCAAGACCATGAAGTGCTTTGTAAACGAGGCAACAGTTTTTAACATTGATGAAATTTTGAAAATTTTGCATTTTATATTTATCCAGGATGTTGCAGTGATGATATGACCAAGGCTTTTGATCCAGAATAATTTTTATGGACTTTTTGAAGAGGATTTCTATGGGTTTTATATTTGTTTCTCCAGTAAGTGACCAGGTTGTAATACTGTACTGTATGTGTGAAAATATCATTGAGTGTAGAAACATCTTTGCTGAATCTGTTGTCATAAAGGGCCTGATTTGTTTGAAGTTATGTAAATTTAACTTTATTGTATTCGCAGTGAGTTTAATGTGTTTTTTGAAGGAGAGTGTTGAATCCAGTGTGACCCCAAGATACTTGAATTCCTCAACAAGGTCAAGCTCAGTGTCTCCAAGGAACACATTGGACCGATCAAGTTTAATAGATTTTTTTGTGAATATCATTGACACGGTTTTCTTTTTATTTAATAGTAAGGATGAGTTATTGAGCCACTGCTGTATATCTGCCAGGGCTGCAGTGAGGGTAGATGATGCCTCCTCAGTTGTTTTAGCAAGAGTAAAAATTACAGCATCATCTGCATACATTTGAAGGTGGACATTTTGACAAACATTTGGCAGGTCATTGATATGCACAGAAAAAAGTATAGGTCCTAATATTGAGCCCTGTGGGACCCCTGTAAGGCATTCTAGAAATGATGACACAGTGCCATCCACACTGTCTTCTATCAGACAAATAAGATGTAAATCAAGCAAGAGTGTCCTCGGCCAAGTTAAAGTTCTTAGAAAGTTATCCCTGTCATTGAGTCCGAGCTGATGCAAATAGTTAACTCGTCCCTCCAGTCAGGTGTCTTCCCCCAGGCCCTCAAAACAGCAGTTATCAAACCCCTAATAAAGAAGTAGACCTTTATAATACACTGATGCAGAATTATATGCCAATCTCTGATCTCCCATTCATCAGTAAGATTATTGAAAAAGCTGTATCTCAACAGTTAACTACATTCCTGAGAATAAACGACTCCTCAGATAATTTCAGTCTGGTTTCCGTGCCCACCACAGTTCTGGTTCTGTTGGACCTCAGTGCAGTTTTTGACACTGTTGATCTTAAAATATTACTAGAACGACTGGAGAGCTTGGTCGGACTCACTGATACAGCACTTCAATGGTTTGAGTCTTACCTCAAGAATAGGAAGTTCTTTGTGTCCATCGCAAATTTCTCATCAGAAAAAACTGAAATCACATGTGGGGTCCCCCAGGGCTCCATCCTGGGTCCCCTCCGATTCAATATTTATATGTTCCCACTCACCACGATTATAGCAGCCAATAAGATTAGTTACAATAACTATGCAGATGACACTCTGCTATGCATCACATTGTCACCAGGTGACTTTGATTGTATCCAGACCTTAAATTAATGCATTGAACAAATCAATGACTGGATGTCCCATAACTTTCTCCAGCTAAACAGAAACAAAACAGAAGTAATAATTCTTGGACCTAAGGAGGACACCAAGAGACATGACGGACAGCTTCAGCTAATGCAACTAAAAATGACTCCTCAGGCCCGTAATCTAGGAGTAATAAAGGACTCAGACCTGAACGTCCAGGGTCACATAAAGGCAATAACATGGTCAGCCTTCTATCACCTGAAGAACATTTCTAGGATTAAAGGACTAATGTCACAGAAGGACCTTGAAAAACTGATCCATACGTTCATCTTTAATCGGCTTGATTACTGCAACAGTGCCCTCACAGGTCTACCTAAAAAGTCGATCAGACAACTGCAGCTGATCCAGAATGCTGCTAGCCGTCTCCTTACTAGAACCAGGAAAGTAGAACACATCACCCCCGTTCTTAAGTCCTTACACTGGCTCCCTGTAGCAGAGAATAGAGGTTTACCCACTCCTACTAGTTTATAAATCACTGAACGGTTTAGCACTAAAGTATGTTGGAGATATGTTGTCAGTATACCAACCCGGCTGACCACTCAGGTCCTCCAACTCTATCTTACTAAACATTGCCATAATTAGTACTAAACAGGGAGAGGCAGCTTTCAGCTTCTATGCTCCACAAATCTGGAATAAACTTCCAGAAGAATGCAAAAATGCTGAATCGTTAGGCTTTTTTAAATCAGAGATTAAAACTCTACTTTTCAGAGCTGCCTTTCAGCCCTAAATTGTGTTTTTGACCACTCTTCGATTCTCGTGATGTGATTTTTATTCTTATTTTTAACCCGATTGTGTTTTATCTTTTTTTAATCTATATTATTTTATACAAATATAAATTAGTTCTTTACATCTTCTCTATTTGTTCTTCTGTTTTATTTGTTTTTAAATTTCATACTTTCACATAAATTTTATTTTTCATGCTTCAGTTACTAAATGCATTTCTTTTAGTAATGATCTGTTTTAATTTTCTTATTTTTATCATGTA
Source organism: Apricaphanius iberus (assembly GCA_028564705.1). Classification (NCBI taxonomy): domain Eukaryota; kingdom Metazoa; phylum Chordata; class Actinopteri; order Cyprinodontiformes; family Aphaniidae; genus Apricaphanius; species Apricaphanius iberus. The sequence goes on from JAPXFQ010002687.1 coordinate 28,856, forward strand.
GTTGAATTCTCTACCAATGAATCATGTAAAGCACTTTGAATTGCATTCGTGTTTAAAGTGTGCTATATAAATAAAATTGCCTTGCCTTACAGTATGTGTTAATGAAGATGTCAGTTGGGGCATTATGGCTAACTGTTGTGCTCTATTAGATTTTTTTCATGAGTGCATGGTCAGCGAGACACTGAATGAATAGCTTCTCTTTGTGGAGCTCTGTGTTTTAATAAATCACCGAAGCAAATGCATTGTGTTCCCTAAATGGTCCACTCTCCTTCTATTAGCATCACATTTAAGCACAGTGCACTTTGAGGACAAGAGAAAGCGTTCTGATGCATATTTAACACTGTGGGACCTGAAGAGGAAGGATCACTCTTTGTAAATAAGTAAATAACAAAGAGAATATGTAGCATAGTTTGTGTGCGTGTAGGTGTTCTTGTGCATGTGTGTGTGTGGTGGGGCAACAAACAGAAACAAATGGAGAATAACCATTGCTAGAGGTGTAATATTGCTAAGTTGTATTATTCAGAAGCCGTCCACGTGCTACCATATTATGTTTCACTTCAATTTAGGATGCAACATGAAGTGCTTTGCTGCATCCACCAAAATGGAGACATGATTTTCTAGAGACGTATCAACAGAATGAAGACGTGTCTCATTCCATTTTTCGATGCTTTTTGGAGCAGCTCATAGTTCCAGGCCAACAAACTTTTTTTTCTTATCTCTCTCAATCCCTGTACACGCTTAGCATTTTAATGAGGACTTGGCCTGTGTAGTAAGTGCACATTAAGCTCACTCTGTGGGGGTGAGTGCAGTGATACATCACAGTCAAAGTGAAAGAGCTCTTTTGAAATTTTAAATATGAACAAAAGCATAATGCTTTCTTTTCAGTTCATGGGTACAAAAGATACTGGGGGGAGGAGGACACAGAGTATCTCCTCTGATGTTTTAAAGGAGCTTTTCTAGAGAGATTTGGGGAGGCTGAAACTATGGGTGATAACTGAATTTGAGGGAGTGAACTTTAAAGGGATAACAGCAGGGGTGGACGTGGAGAAATGTTCGATTTTTAGGCTTCCCGGAATAGGTTACCGTGAAGGTGACTGGAACTGCAGTCTTCTGTACATAGTAGTGTGCATGGGGATGGAAGGAAAATGAAAAAAGTGTGAACTAATGCATAGATGCACAGCAGAAGAACTGTTCATACATACAGTTCACCTGCTCCATACAGATGGTACTCAATTTGTTGTACACTACGTGATTTTGTGCTTCTATTTAAAAGGCATGCTGCTACTTTAAACCAAGTGGACTGTTGTTAGATATTAATGAAATTACAGTTTTCGCTGTCAGTTGTGCTAGGGGTGCATTGATGTAACTTTTTCAGTCCTGATACCAACACCGATGCCTGGGCTTTGTGTATCTGTTCATATCTAATACCGATCTAATACTTTTGTTGAATTAATAAACTGTATAGCTTCCACATTATACCTTTTTTTAAAAGACTAAACATAACTAAGACAAAAAAACAGATGTAAAATACTAGAGCACAAAACTAAAATTTCAAATGAAAATGTAGTTTTTTTTGTGAATTTATTGGAGATTTTCCACATTTTAAGTATCGGTTCATGGTATCGGTTAATTTTAACCATTACCGATACATGTACATTACAGTAGTAGCCACATAGAAGTTCCCATCCCAGCGTGCTGCCAGCAGAGTCCAGGCACAGTTCCATCAGATTCCCATCAGAATTCCAGCGGCTGGAGACCCTCACCATCTCCTGGGCATGATACATTTTTACTGGAACTCCTCCCACTCAATAAAATATAGAACATGACCAGAAGAGGCTGCTTCTTTCACAGAATACAGTACACACTGCCAGAGGCGACATTTAAAGCGCCGCCTCTTGCGGTGTGTGGAATTTCACATAATTCATAGGCCTACTGTTGAACCAAGAGTACATAGCTTACATGTGATTTAAGAAGTGAAATTATAACAGACCTAGCTACTGGAGATTTGTTGGCCACTGTTTTATCTGCAGACAAATTCTTGTAGCTAATACCTCCTGTCAAATTTTTAATCAAAATTTATTTACTGTAAATCGAAATATAAAAAGGAAAAACTAAGCCTTTTGGAAGATGTTTGCAATTGCAGGTAGCCCATTCAGTGCATGCTTTCGACCAGGGAATTAGCATTATTATTGCTCAACCTTTTGTTTTGGACTAATGGGCAATTGGCCACCCATTGTCACACAAATCGCATAGGCTACAGAGCCTTCCTAAAATGCAGATGGATGTTGAACTTTGATTTGTGTTTGTTGTCAGAGCTTAAGGCCGTTTTCACATGTGTGGCCGTACCAGAAAACGGCCAGAGAAAATGCTAATTTTTTCTGTTCACATGGCACGGATCTCTGCCCGTATTGGGATTCAGTCTTTTACTACAAATAAACAGCAGGTGGCGGTATACAAATAAGTCTTAGTTCTCCAACAAACAAGGGAGTGAGAAGTACCGACGTCATAAAACGAGCGACAGCCTAGAATGTAAACAAACTGGTCTACTGGTCAGCTGCTACCTGAAGCCATCTACAGGGTGAGTGTTGTAGTAAACCCGCCGTTTTGTAACCTGCTGTGTTGCTGTGGGATGCTTGAATCGCGTTGTTTTGGTATTTGTATGGTCGCGAGGTGATTCTGTAATTTCGGCCGGCGGTGTCGTCATTTCCGCATGGAGCGCGTCTATTGTCTTGAGTACGGCCAGAGTACGGGTTGTGTTCACATGATACGTGGCCGCTCGTACCTGGACTCGGATACTACCTCCAAGGCAGGTCTCTCTGGCCGTATTCTGGCACGGTACAGTCTGTGTTCACATGGTACGAAATAAGTGGATTTTGACCAAATACCGTACCCGAGTACGGACTCCCGTACCATGTGAAAGCTCCCTAAATCATATGTTCAGACAAAAACTTCTAGAGGTAGGCCTATTCCAATTGTGTAATAAGGGACATTACATCTTCTGTGAGAGCTGGACCGGAGAGAATATTATTGGAACCGAGATACATTTAATATATACCAGTCATGGAGAACAGTGTGCATTTTTTTGGTTGTTCACACTGTCTCAGTTTGGCTTCAAAAGTAAACATGGCACTGACATGTGTGTTTATGCTCTTTAAGAGGCCGTCAGTAGCTGGACGTCTCTAAAGCCTTTGACCAGATTACTTTCAACATTTGAGTCGATTTCTGATCGCTAACTCCCCCTCTTCCTCTACTTGCCCTGCTTTGTTTACTTTTTCAAATCACCCTCTATATTAAAGCAGTTGTCTGTTTGTGTTGTTTTGTTCAGCCATATTTGTGTATGCCTGCTACTCTGCTAACCCTGAGTTCGTCCAGTGCCAGCAGTAGCAACGGTTGCCCATTTCACAAGAGGCGAAACACAAATGCAAATCCTGAATCAAATGAACGAAAGGACGGTTCCTCACGAAAGGCAGTGCCTTAAAAACAGGGTGTGATGTAATAGTTACCTTATTTTGTAGTTTAAAAAAATCTGTTTAAAGTGACAGTGTGTAGTTTTTGCGGTACATCTTTGAAAATAGCCATTAAAATATTATGTAATTATAATTAAGTAAAGCACATTAATTGCAAAATATTGGCGATTAAAATATAAATATTACTTTAAAAATCAGTGTTAAAATACATAGGCGCGGGTCCTCTTTTCAGGGGGGAGCCATATTAGATGACGTCTTTACTTCTACAAGAGCCCGGACGGAAAAAGCGCACGGAACACGCCAGGAAGTAAAACATTTATTTCCCCTCAAAATGCAAAACAGTTTCGCCATAAATACATTTTTACCTCTTTGCTAGTTCCAAGCGATGAAAGAGAGACTGATGTGCTCGTCACGTTGCTGCAAATAGATATTTCTCAGGGAATTGAGCGTTTGAAAACAGCACTAGTAGGATCTCCGTAGTTCAGTTCGTTACTCGAAGACATATGCTTGTGATAATTTAGGTATGCACTGCCCCCAACTGGCCAAAAATTACACACTGTGCCTTTAACACAGGAAGTCAACAGATTGAGAAAATCCATCCATCCCTCGGTTACACTGATTAGACAGCATGGTCATTTGTTTCCACCTGTCTCCAGTTTATGCAATCGGATACCCTGCAGTTAAGCTCTACCATGCCAAACATATATATATATATATATATATTTATTTATTTTTTTATCAATATATTTGGCATATTTTACCCAAACCACAGAAAAGTAGGCACTGCAATCATCAATTGTTTGTCATGCTTGTAGAATGACACCTATCATAAGAGATTGATCAGGCAAGGGGTTTGATGGTGATGCATACCATCTTTTTGGGGAAAGCTTCCCTTAGGTCCAGGCCTGGCATAGTTGCTACCCCTGCAGAACTGACCCTGGTAAATTTGTCTGAAAACAGCTAAGACCGTGTGGCTTTTTCTTTTTCCTGATGGTGATTGATGTATCTAAACCAATGGACCCAAAAGCTACCTGCTCTGAGTTTGTAAAATATAATTCTTGGAAATTTGGTGATCAATACAGCATCGTTGAATTATTATTCCATCTAAGATGCAGTAATTATTTGGTGTAATTTCAAATTCACAACAATTTTTTTAACAATAATCTATCTCTAAATAAGTTTGTCAACTATTTATCTTATAAATATATAAGATAAATATATATATATATAAATATATATATATAAATATATGAAAATGGCATATAGCTTTGCAGCCGAGAGCTGCATTAACTGAGGATTGATCACCCAGCGCAGCTGAGATGAGGTCCCATGAAAAGGACCGGTCCATGGGAGAAGATATAGCTGAGGAACCAGACGACCCGAGTTCTGTATATCTTTGGTAGGTTCATTCTGTTTCCCTTACTAATATTCTCTGTTTCCTTTTGGATATACACAGCGTTGCAGAGTAGTGATACGGTATTGTATCGGTTTGAAAAAAGTGGTATCGTGGCATCCCTACTTTATACTTTTAAACATTTCATGGAACTACGTTCCATGAAATGGAACAAGGTACCAAAAAAAAAGGAGAGGGCGCAGCTTGTTGTCATCTCCCAGCTGATCGCGGTTAGGGCAATCAAGGAGCGGCAGCTAAAAGGGGAGCGCTTACCTGGAGCAGACGCCAGATCGTTTGCTTTGTTAGATTGGTAACAAGCCTCGTTCTAGCCCTAGAAACTCTGTGTTTCCACCAGGGATGGGTACCGATATCCGGTGCCATTACGGCATCGGTTCCGAGATGAACGGTAGTAACCAGACTGAAAAGCAGCGCACATATAGGTGCCTTATTTCGGTCCTTTTTCCCCCCTGAGATGTCAAACACTGTGGATTCTCGGCGTGCCATCAGTCAAGAGCAATAAGGTAAACATGGCTATCTCTGTGCAAAACCAACGCGGGTGGATTAATTCCTAGAATTAACTTTTTTTTTGTGTGTGTGTGTGTTTGTTTTACACATTGAACGCATACAAAGAACAGCACTCTGTTTATAATTCAGCCCGCACCACATCAGCTCTCCCTCCTAACCAGCCAAAATACGGATTGTTGTTGATTGTTGTGCAGCAGCATGTGTTTGTGGTCCTAAATGACATGGGAGTATATTATTATTGGCATATTGGCTTTGTGGTGATAGAAGCTTATAAGTTGTCTGTGGGAATTATCCGTCCGCTTCGGATGTCCGCTTTGGTGTGTGGGTTTCAGTGTTTGCTGTGCGTGCAGTGCAGTCAGAGTTTGGGGTGTACGGTGCTTAAAGTTTAAATGCTTCGTATTTTTGTATATTTATGCATGTTGGCTCACTGTATAGTTTCAGTACATTTCATAGTGAGATACCGCTGCGTTAATAATACAAAATTATTCAGTTAAGGGGATGTTTTCGGACTTAAATTAGTGCTAAAATATTAGCGGAAGTAGCTGTGTCCATCTTCACAATAGGAGCGTTTATTTCTTGTTGTGTTGAACTGTAGAATCTGCTGTTTACTTTTGGAAAATGATCAATTGTGTTCTTTGATTACTAAGTCTATATTACATTATATTTTTGTGATATTTATCACAGACTGCTGATATTCAAATTTTATGTTTATTCATATATTTGGCCAGTGGCGGATTTAGCAGTTTGGGGGCCCCAGGCGAAAAAAGACATGGGGCCCTATGCAGCTGTTGTTTAGAACCGTTTTCAATTCTAAGTTAGAAACATGTCCTTTATTTAACTTCTACACTGGTTCAGTCATTAAACGGCACAAATGTCCAGAATTTAGATGTTTGGAACTGCATCTAAATGAAAAACCCATTTAACAGTTTGAAAAATGTATTTTCCACACATAATAATATTAATTTCTGTAAAAGTTTGTGCCAGGCAGCCATTTTTGTGAAAAGGCTAGATAAATGTATTTGTATACCACACTTTCAGCAAAAAGACAATTCAAGTTGACCTGTTCAGCAGACTTTTCATGTTGTTTCAACTGGGCTGCAAGTAGTGACAGCTGGTGAAAAATATTCTTGTTTGTGCTGATATACTAATAGATTTACCTTCCTAGTATTAACAATTAAATTGGGAAAATGACTACAGTAACTTAACATTCTTAATGCAGAATTCAATAAAAAGGTCAAATTATTAAAAGGGAAATTTAGTAACTTGCACACTGTTCAGTACTTAATCATTTAATTAGTAACTTTGCATTGTAAAAAAATGCCATATTAATGTATGATTGGTTAAAAGTCGGAACAACTTTAAAAACTGAACCTTTAACAACCAACTAATGAAAGGGCGGAGGCCTTCCTACCAAGAAGAATTAAATCACACTTGTATAGAATTAAATAATAATGGCTGTAAACATAAAATTAAGAAATCAAAAGGATTCAAGCAGGTTCTGCTAGAACTGCAACACTATACAATTCACCTGGATTTAAATGACAATGAAGCGCACAGCCACATTTTACAGAAGTGAAAGCAGAGCTGTATGTTATGTATAAATTTGTTGCTTTTAACATTCTTTGCTGCCCAGAGTTTGCTGGTTCTGTAGCACAAAAGAAAAAGTTGCAGCATCTGCACAAAATGTGTTTTAAAATCACTGAAAAGCTTGTCTTCAGAAGAAGATGCCATAACTGAAATATACTATTGAGAGAAAGGAACTGGTACGAAATCGACAAGATATCATATAACAACCGGAAATCCAAAACCTTTCAAACAAATTTGTAAGTCTGGAAAAAAAAATCTGAGATATGTTAAAACACAATTAATAAAAATAATATAGTTTGGGTTATGTTTTAGTATTTGGTCAAAAATAGAAAGGGCTTATTTAGTATGCGCCAAATGTTGCTTGCAATCCGCCATAGAAAGTTCTAGTTAGTATTTGTCTGGTGTCATATTTAGCAGTGGTGATTGATTCACAGCTACTGTGATTAATTAGATTAAAGATTTTTATTGTTTGACAGACCTATTAAAAATAAGAGGGTATTTGGACCAAGTTTGTATGTTTAACATTCTTTAGGCACCATTTCAAGCACCGTTTAAGCAACGGCACCGTTTCAAAAGTACCGGTTTGGCACCGGTATCGGATAAAACCTAAACGATAACCCATCCCTAGTTTCCACAGTTTTGACTCTCACCCTGCGTTCCCTTTTTGCCAGCAGCTGATCGCCTTCCAGGAAGTTGGCTGGAGTTCCCCGGTCCCATCGAGCCTCTCTGCTGGTCAGCCTCAGCCTGCAGCGTCTGTCTCCCTGGATCCACCTGCCGCTCCTCCGCTGTTCTGCTCCGAGCTGGACCAAGCCCGCACTTTGCCTGTCCACCCTTGATCACCTTGGAGATCAAAGTAATCTGGACTGAGATTATCCTGGACACAACCCACGACTTCACCCCCCACCCCACCGGGCCGAGGACTGACATGCTTTCAAGTAAGCCAAGTTCCATTCCTGCTTCTCCTCCCTGATTAATGATAACCTGCTCACCTCTCATCTCCTCTCACATTCAGCAGCTGCCCTTCCCCGTGTCCCATTCTGAGGAGTTTTTTCCCCGAGTTCGGCGGATGTTGCCCCACTGCCCATTCCTGTGGAACTAATAATAAATCACTGTTTTATATTTAACTTTCTGGTTTTGCTGGTCGTTTGTGTGTCCGCACTAGAGTCCTAAGAAACGACACAATCATATGAATAAAAAATGTATAATTTATTTCATATCCAACTTTATTTGATATCCAACTTTATTGACTATTTTTACTTGTATTACCTTGTTTGATGACAGCAGTTTCACTAGAACACAGATATAAAAAATATGTCTTGTCCTTCCTGTCTTTTCTCACCTTTTTCAAAATGTATAAGCAGCCTTAAGGTTATTTTTATATTTAATGTCCAGAAACACTCGTGACAATGAGAGACTGTTGACATGTTTTATATATATAAATATGTTTACGTCCATATTGTTTACCAACAGAGTTCACCAATGTTATTTTGGCAGTTGTTTACATTCCACCACCACCGTTGCCGACCATGCATGTGATGTCATCAGTTCTGTTGTCGATAAGCTACAGACCCAGCACCCCAACGCATTTGTTGCAATATCTGGTGATTTGAATCAGGCCTTGCTCTCTTCTACACTTCAAACATTTCAACAGTTTGTCAGCTGCTCCACAAGAGAAAACAAGACCTTGGATTTGCTTTATGCAAATGTAAAGAATGCTTATGTCCAAACCAAACCCTTCTCTGGGACAATCGGATAACAATCTTGTCTTTCTCTGCTCTGCTCTGAATATAAACCACTTGTTCAGAGACAACCTCCAACAAAGAGAACTGTTAGAAAATGGTCACATGAAGCTGAAGAAGCCCTGCAGGGTTCTTTTGAGTCCACAAATTGGTCGACTCTTTGCCAGCCACATGAAGAGGACATCAATGCCATGACTGAGTGTGTGACTGACTACATAAACTTCTGTGTGAATAATATCATCCCCTCAAAAACAGTGAAATGCTTCCCTAATGACAAACCCTGAATCACCAGTGAGCTAAAGGAACAGCTGAACAAGAAAAAAGAGCCTTCAGGGAGGGAGATAGGGAGTTATTAAGGAGTATACAGAAGCAACTAAAAGTCAAGATCAGAGACAGCAAAGAGGCTTACAGGAAGAAGCTGGAGAACAAACTACAGAGGATTAATATAAGAAATGTCTGGTGTGGAATGAAAAAGATCACAGGCTTTAAGCACAGGAAGGACTGGATAGATGGAATTCATGATAGAGCCAATGAACTGAACACATTCTTCAATAGGTTCAGTTCAGGAACAAGCTCAGCATTCTCCTCTCCTGTTTCCAGCCAAAGAGACATCCCACTCTCCTGAAACCAACACATGTCCTCTCACACTTCAGATTTGTTATCCTCCACCTGTGGGGATTCTTTGTCTGTGTGCTGGAGGTTGGCTATGTTTGTGTTTTCTCCTACCTTCCTCACAGGGGCGTGGCAGGCTGCTGTCAGCAGGTGCAGCTGATTTGATGCTGCTGCTACCCCTATATCTCACTCTCCAACCTGTCTGTCTCTAGAAGTCGGGTGAAGAGGCAGTTGCAGAAACTGAACCGGAACAAGGCTGCAGGTCCTGATGGTGTCAGCCCCAGAGTCCCGATGACCTGTGCAGAGCAGCTCTGTGGGATTATGCAGCTCCTCTTCAACCTTAGCCTGACACAGGATAAGGTTCCAGTGTTGTGGAAGACATCCTGCCTTGTTCCAGTACCAAAGAAAGCTCATCCATCAAGAAAGCTCATCCATCAGTCATCAATGACTATAGACCTGTAGCCCTGACATCCCACATCATGAAGGTCATGGAGAGAGTCCTATTGCCCCACCTGAGTAAGCAAACAATAACCTATCAGGACCCCCTGTTAGGGTAAAAAATAGTGGTTTAACCTAGAAAGAATCACAAACAGGGGTCAGAGAGAAATTGAAGTTAAATGAACTCTGCAGTGGGAGATAAAATAAAGTTCTGCAGAGGGAGACCAGGAAGATACTCTGGTTGACCGTGTGTCTGTTCTCCTTTCAGCTTCTCAGACAGTCTCCCAGCTCTGTGCCCTGATCACACAGCTCTGTCACCTGGTCTCAAAGGGCCCTCCCACTGAAATATATATAATATATAAATATATAAGAACCACTGCAGTCTCTCTTTATTTGGTCAAACTTCATTAGCATCTTAAAAGAACAGGGTGTATACAAAGGAACATATGGTTGAAACCAAATGACATTTAAAAAGTACATTTAAACTATGTGATATAGAAATACACCCTAAGAAAATAATAATACATTATTATTTTTCCCTAACATTTCCCCCCTGAAATGTGGTTTTTAAATGTTATCACGAACAACAAAAAGTTGTGAAATAGCTAACAACTCTAATAATGTAAAAATATAAGAATCATAAAAACCAGACAACAAAAGGTTGCAAAAATAAGTAGCATCCCAAATTCAAGACATACAATAAAGAAATTGCAAAAATAAGTAGCATTTTCAAAATGATATTAATGTGGGCTTCACCTAGACATCATCCAATTAATCGCTACCTGAGCAGTAGTTTAGATTAATGGAGTCATAAAAAGGTTTTTACACCACATCTTCTTCATTTCTGTCATCATCTTCAAGCCTCTGATTAAGAAGAGAGTATTGGACCATTGTGTTAGTTATCATCTTATTCATCATTTGTTTTATACATGGGAGAACACAACTAACAAAAATGCAGAAAAATATCAAAATTACAATGAATGGCATAGTTATTTTTAAAATAACCTGATAACAACTGCCAGTTCTCAGCCAGCCCATGAGATCCCACTGTCCATTACTGCTTTCCGATTATAGTACAAAGTTCACCTTCAAACGCAAATAGTGTCCAGAGCTGCGCGATGTTGCATTAGCATGGTCCTCATCGCCAGATTTTCTGGATCGTTGGTCAGCTGGTTGGACATCTCGGCAATGATGTCTGTGATGTTTTCCAAAGTCCACCAAACCTCCTTTGATGTCTGGGCGTCATCAGATGTGAGGGAAAAGCAGCAGGGAGAGGAGCCAGACTGCATGTTGGATAGAGACAATTAAGAGGACTAGCCCACCTAAATGGAGGTTTGACCGCTAGGAGACAGGGATGCTTTTCTGCTGGGTTTGACATCAGAAGCCCTGTTGGTCATTCTGCCCTTTGTAGTCCAGAACTTCCCCACTGTCCCATGTCTAGTCCCTTAATTGCCTTTGCAATTTGCAGTGTGAGATGTGTATCAACGAGGGTCTCTCAGCGATTTTCACAGCTGTGGATGTGGTCAGCAGGTTTCAGGGTCCTGCAAAACAAAAGGAAAGGTAGGCGATTGTGTGTGCTTTGCACTTCTTTGACTAGGATAATTTTCCTCATGTAATCAGCTAAAGTGAGTTCTTAGACTGCTTTTTTCAAATCAGGCGCGACTAGAAGTAACATGTAAGGTCTGCCATAAATGATTTCAAAAGGTGTTAAACCTTGGTTTGTTAGTTTGTTTCTCATATAAAGTTCTAATAGGTCCAAAACTCAGGCTATGGTTATTTTACATGTTTATAAGTAAAAGCAAACCAAAATTGTGAATCTGGGTGTATTGGAATGCTAAAAAATGCATTACTGAGGTCCACTACTGTGAAAAACTTCCTAGTGGGACTCAGAGAGTTTAACAGAGTGTGTGGATCAGGCACATTAGGTGCTCTGGTCTGGACAGCTGAATTCACCATTCTCAAATCTTGAACCATATGCCAGCTTTTTCCATCAGCCTTTTTAACTGGCCAAATTGGTGTGTTACATGGTGAATCAGGACATTTTCTTATGACATCTGTTGTTAGTAATTCCTCAATTACTGGTTGAATTCCTAACTCTGCTTCTGCAGAGAGGGGATATTGTCTTACTGTGGGTCTAAAATGTGATTTAGCAGTTATTTGAACGGGAGCAATGGATTAGAGTAGACCTACATCAGTGGGACTTTTAGACCATAATGTGTCAGGGACTTCTTTGAGTTGATTTTCTTCCTCTTCAGTCAATAAGATGATTTCTGTTTCTGGCCAGTCTAGTGGTGCTACTTGTGTGGTGCAGTGGAGTGGCATGATAAGGGACAGCCTATATAAACCTGTGGATTCACTGTATTGCCAACAATCTTCTTTATTTTCTTGCAAAGCTTTAAAATCTGTGGCGTTATTTGCTTTTCGCACCATATATCCCAAATCTTTCCAACGTGATTTACTGCTTTTTGTCAGAGATATATGTGGATCTGTAGGCAAATCAAAGAATGGTTTAAGGCTGGTAGTCAGTATTACTGAGGCAGCTGAATCAGATTTTCCATCAGTAATGATGTGTGAGGTGAACACTACAGCAGGTGAGAGTTGCATAAAATAGTCTTGGAACTTGGGATCAGGTTCAGGCCTCAGAGCCATAGTCACATGTAACTGTGATGAAGGAATGATTTGTTTGTCGGGGTCAGGAACTACTTTAAAAGCTGTGTCCATCATTGTTGTTGTGTCTTTAAGGTTTTCTTTAGCTTCAACTCGTAAAGAGTAGTACAGGCCGAGTCCCTGTGGTCTATGAGTTGTATTTAGGTAAATGTCATCATTTACATTTCCTGTTCTCTCAGCTCTCATGCCGTCTCCCACTGGGATAATGGAGATTTTTAGGGCTGACATTAAGTCCACCCAATAAATTGAGTGGACAATGTGGTGAAATGACTATTGGGTTTTTAGAACTAAACCCAGTTTGTGGATCTGTTATTAACATTGGTTTAGATAAAAATGAGCGTGTAGTAGCACCATCTGCTGATTTTACTAAAATGCTTTTTTTAGATTTTGGCAGGTTAACGCAGGATGAGATAACCGTTCTGCAAGCTCCGGTGTCACAAAGGAGCTCTATCATTTGTTCATTAATTTTAAGTCTTATGTAAGGCTTCTCTTTCAGAACATTAAGCAATTCCTAGGTGCCACAGCACCCCCTAACACCCCCTGTTGCTTATCGCCATGGAGTTGGCGTTGAAGATGCCATCACCAACCTGCTTCAACCAACTCACTGTCATCTGAAAAAAGCAGGCAGCAGTTTGAGGATTATGTTCTTTGATTTATCCAGTGTATTTAAAACAATTCAGCCTGATTTGCTTTGTCAGAAACTCCTGAAGACACAGGTGGAGGCCTCAAGAGTCAGCTGGATCAGTGACTATCTGACAAACAGACCACAGTTTTGGAGACTGAAGGATTGTGGGTCAAACCAGCTGGTCAGCAGCACAGGAGCATCACAGACTTTAGACTTCTAGTATAATGGTGCTTTCACACCAATCCCCTGCGTCAGTTGCGGCAAGTTTAATTGTAAAGTCTATGGTAGAGTACGTCAGAGGTCTGTCAAAGTTTCTGCAGTGCGTTGTGTACGTTGGCTCCGTTTACTTCACTTGCGTTACATACCGCAACGCAAGCAATGCAGAAGTTCAGCTAGTTTAAATTTTTACTGACCCAACGCAGTTAACGCAGTGCAGCAACCAATCAGAGCGTCTCACTGTAGTGATGTCACTACACTTATCTTGAATGAAGCGGGATAAGAAAAAAAACATTTTCAACAATGGAAGACAAGCTGATCGTGGCCGTCTGCAATCGCAGAGAACTTTATGATCCGTCTTCATCTTTATATAGAGACAGTAATGTAAAGGAATTGGCTTGGATGAAGATCGCTGAAGAGATCGGGGTGTCGGGTGTCGTAAATTATCAAATCTTTTCTCAACATAGTTATTGCCCGTGTCGTTAGCTAGCGAAAGACGGTCATGAGCAGATTCAAAAATGTCCGGCCCCTAGTTGTTTGCCTTTGTTTATTCAGGGGAAGTGTTTAAAAACTGGTGGAGGAGTGTGAGGGACAGATATGCAAAGGAGAGCAGAAAGGAAAAGGAGAGAAGGAAGAGCGGTTCAGAAGCAGGGACAGAGAAGATGCGGAAGTACCTGTCCGTCCTGTCCTTCCTCAAGCCCTTCATCGCGCCCAGACCATCATCCAGCAACATGAGCTTCGAGGAAGAGCAGGCGGTTGGGTACGACCACACAGAGTCAGAAGAAACAGCAGCAGGGCTTTCAGAGCCGGAAGGTTTGTCGTTTTGATCAGCAAACACAGACACACCAGCAGAATTAACCACAGGAGGTCCAGTACGTTTGTCTGCCAATTACTATGCCATAGATGTTTATATATTACTTATTTTTATTATTTTTATCCTTGTTTACAGAAGCAGTTTAGCACAAAGCAAACTGGCGGCAGGGAAATAATTTTCATCTCTCCCATGACAGAACCAGAGAACATGGAGCCTGATCCCAGATTCCCTCCGGAATCAGAATAACCAGACCTTCCAGCGACAGGTTCTTCAGAGTAGCTGGGCCCTTCTGCTGCTTCCTCTTCCCACCCTGTTCCTGCTTCTGCTGCTGCTTCCTTTGCCCGCCCTATTCCTGCTTCTGCTGCCTCTGCCCGCCCTGGTCCTACAGAGTCTTCTGGCCACACTGTTCCTGCCTCTGTAACTAGACCTACAGGTGTGTATGAAATTTTGGAATTGAATTACACTAAACATTTTATAAATCTGTTTAGGTTCCCAGAAAAAAAGCATTTACAAATGAAATACGCACATCAATAATTGTAATCGGTATTTTTCACTTATTTTTCACCTCATGCCAAGAGACAATAAAATTTAAAATGCATAAATTATTATATGAAAGCAGCACTGTTCTGTTAAATTTGGAACCATTGGAGCCTACAGAGTAGTTTTTTACTCAGTGAAGATGGCATGTTTTTCAGGGGAGGAATCAGACTCCTTTCTGTGTCCCTCTCCCATTGCATTTCATCCAATGAGTTCCTTTACATTCCTGTTTATTTTTTTGATATAAATTTTTCTATTAAATATATTTTGTAATCAAAATCGATTATCTTTTTTGGTCTTCAATGATATACTTGCTGCTTCTAAATTTTCTGTAATTACCTTTATGAAAACTGTTTTGATTAATTAAGGATAAAAAAAATGCATCCTAGAAAAAAGAAAATAATTTTGCCATCCTGTTTATAACCCTGGGTGGTGTTATAATTAACTATATAGTCTGGCAGCCAGCACCTGCAATCAGAAGAAAAACAGGTGAGCAGCTAGAAAGTAGGTACCAGGCGCGGCCGGCCCAAAGGGGGCGCTGGGGCACCGCCCTCCCTGATAATTAGAGATAAAAATGTCAAATATATTTTTACAAATTAAGTTTTTAATTTGGTTTTACCCACCAGTATGTCCCTACATGCGATATGAATAAGATATACCTTTTATTTCCCACCAAGTGACATTTATTCACCAGTGAATTTCCACAGACAGACAGTATCATTTCTGTCATGGGGCGCTGAGAAAAAGCGCCCCTGAAGTGCAGCCAAATAGCCAGTCTTGTACTGTTGCTAGGGCAAATTAATAAATATGCGGCCAATCAGTCTCTGAGAATTATATGGTCTTGGGGCGCTGAAAATTCTGCCCCTAGCAGCAGAAAATACCGCGAGATTCAAGGTTTTTTTTCTTTTGACGCTTGCTGCCCGGTTAATCAGTGTAGTGATGGCGAATTTAACGAGCGAAGAGTATGGCGAAGAGCAGCTTCCACCAAATTCGGTGAGATCCTTATTAATATAACCGTTTACAAGAAGGCCAATGGAGGAAAAAATCCTGGTTAAGGAGTTGGGACCCGACAAGCCCGACCTTGTCATCAACCAGCAGACCAAGGAGAAAAGTAAGGTCTACAACCGGAGTTTTTGCAGAAGTTGGTTCGAGCGCAAGTCATGGCTGACGTGCTGTGGAATAGCCAATGCACTTTTTTGTTTCCCCTGCATTCTTTTTAAAAGCCAAAAATGTGATTCGACGTGGACACAGTCAGGACAGACCGACTTGAAGCACCTCTCCGAGCGCATTAAAAAGCATAAACGATCAAAAGTTCATATGGAAAATTGCATCAAGCTAGCCGTGCTAGGAAACATTAGCATAGCAGCGCAGCTGGATGAGGGACACCGCGTCGCGGTAAGAAGGCACAATGAAGAGGTTGATAAGAATCGTCATATTTTATCTAAACTCATCGATTGTATTAAGTTTTGTGGTGCTTTTGAACTTGCATTGCGAGGACATGATGAAAGGGACACTTCTGAAAACCCCGGGATTTTCAGAGGTTTAGTCGATTTGATGGCATCCATTGACCGAGACTTGAACGATCATCTTGAAAATGCAACCGTTTTTAGAGGCACCTCAAAGACGGTACAGAATGAGTTACTGGACTGTATGCTGGCAGTTCTGAGAGAGAAAATATTGGATGAAGTAAAAACAGCTAACTTTTTAGCCATCCAAGCTGATGAAACCACTGACATTTCCACACACTGTCAGTTAGTCCTGGTACTGAGATACGTTGACAGCACCCATAATGTCCAGGAGCGGTTTTTTGAGTTTATTAAGCTCTCCGTTGCCAACGCGGATGTAATTGCTGGCGCCTTATTGGAAAGGCTGCGCACCATCCTTCCAGAGGGACAAGAAAAAAAACTGATCGCCCAGGCCTATGATGGGGCATCTGTGATGAGGGGGGCCACTGGAGGAGTCCAGCGTAAGGTCCAGGACATTTATGGAAATGCCTACTATGTTCACTGTTATGCCCACCAGTTAAACCTTGTAATGCAACAAGCAACATCCCACATCCCACAGATCAGTCACTTTTTTTCTGATATTGGGGGATTTGCTTCGTTTTTTTCCAAGTCAAGCAAGAGAACGGCAGTGCTTGATGAGGTGGTGGCGCATCGACTTCCAAGTGCATCGGCAACGCGCTGGAACTTCAACATTCGCGCTGTTAACACGGTGTATGAACACAAGGCTGATCTGGTGAAGTGTTTTGAGACCATCCGGAACAGAGCTGAATTTGACGGCCCCACGAAGAGAGGCTGGTGGCTATGTGAGAATGCTGGAAGATGATGCTTTTTGTTTTTTCCTGGCCCTCTTCCACAAAATAATGCCACATGTGGACATGCTGTACAACCAGCTGCAGAAAAGGAACATCGATTCTGTCTACATCTCAGGAATCATCCAGAGGTTCCTTGACAACATGCAGACAATCAGGTAAGCTATGCATGTATGTACACAGTGTTAGCAAATTATAATTCTCTTTGAATGGACTCTATGCAGCCCTTGGTGTTTAATCTCTCATCTTGTGAAAACAATAAATTATACCGTAACATTATGATAAATTTGAAATTCACAAATACAGGGACTTATGATTTAATACAGTCCTGTGATTATATATTAGACTTAACTTTATTGATCTCTTTGGGATGAATCCCTCAGGGAAATTAACATTTCCAGCTACAAAAAAAAATGTATATGTACATATATACATATATTATATATATAGATAATGGATTAAAATAAGGATGGAGTAAGATAAATATATACAGAACATATCTATCTTATACAGTAACCAATTTTCAGAAATTAATTATATAACTTTAATAAATTGTTTCTGTATCATCAGGGAAGCTGGGGGGACCTGAACAGGAGCCACCCACGAAGAAACGGAGGACATTGGGAGAAGACAGGCAACACCATTTGGCATTGGAGGTAAATACTTGCAGCTGCTGACAAGTGGATAAAAGGCACAACAACTTATCACCACATTGGCCAGAATAGTGCTACTGACTGAAATATAAGTTGTCATGTTATGATATGAATATATTGTGTAAGCCATATTGGCTCATTACACAGTTATCTGGTATTCAGGAAAGGAAAGGAGAATTATAGCTTTTTGTTATAAATAAAATGTCAAAACTTACTTCTTACCTATTTTCTATTTATATATCATGTCATAGGTATGTGACACAATTATTTGCCATGCCAAGGAGCGGTTTTCCTTCACCAAACACCTGGTCAGTGCCACTCTGCTGCAAGGAGACTTGTTCCCACAACACCACAAGACGTTCCCAGATTCAGCGCTGGATACCACGGTGGAAGCCTATCCTCACTGGACAAGGCCAGACTCAAAACACAACTGTCCCTGATCTACAGCAACGAGGAGTTCCAGAGTTGCAGTGGTGCACTGGCTCTCTTTCAGGTTCTGATGGAGAATAACCTTCAGGACACATTTACAGAAACTGTAAGTCTTCTCAACATCCTCATCACGACACCGATGACAACATCTGAATCAGAGAGGTGCTTTTCAACTTTAAAAAGACTGAAAACTTTCCTCAGGAATACAATGGCACAAGATCGCCTCAACGCTCTGGCTATGCTCTCCATAGAGAAAAAACTAACACGGGACATCCCTGATTTCAACACAAGAGTCATTGAAAAATTTGCCACTCAGAAAGATAGACGTGCAAAGTTCCTGTACAAATAAAACTAGTTAATGCTTTATAATAACAATCAGTTATAAGTAGTTAATAGCTCATTGGTAAACTGTTAATTAATTAGTTATTAATGACTTGTTAAATATTTGTTAACAGTTAGTTAAGGATTTATAACTACACCTTTATAAATCAGTAATAGATCATGAACAACTACTAACTAATGAACTTGCTGAGTATCAGTTAATAGTTTATATTTGTTATTGGGACGTTATTCTAAAGTTGCAACTATTCCTCATTTATTAACTGTTAGGAAATGAGGAACAGTTGCAACTTTAGAATAACGTCCTGATAACATACATGATCTAATAACTAATCCGTAACTAGTATATTAACTCACACTTTACAGATCTGTTGTTAATAGTTTGTCAACCATCTACTAATACCAGTGAAACTTTTGTAGAACAGCAAATGGATGGAACAAGTTCAAGGTACAGAAATTTGATGTGATATTTAAAATATGATTTTTTTTTTGTACCTCAACCTTGTTCCACCCATAGGTTTTTCTGTGTACTGTATTTTACCAAAGAAACACCACAGATGAAAAGTTGAACTTGTGTTTAATTTATAGAAACACAAAAACTGAGCCATCCCATGGCCGAATAGCAGAATACAACAGTATACAAACCCATGATGTTTGCGCACTTTTTGTGCTAAGCCACTCAATAACTCTTAGATGGTCTACTATTATTTCCTCTCTACAGTTCCCCCTGAGTCTCCACACATTTTCCTTAACTGTTCATGTCCTGCACAAAGTGCCCAAACATCATGGGTTTGTATACTGTTGTATTTTGCTGTTCTGCCATATATAAAGTGTAGTTATAAATCCTTAACAAACCGTTAAGTGTTATTTAACAAGTCATTTATAACCATTTACCTATCAGTTTATTAATGATCAGTTAACTATTTATAAGGTATCATTATAAACCCGTAACTATTAACTACTTATAATGGATAGTTATTATAAAGTGTTACCCAGTTGGGTTATATCCCCTCCACTCAGTCATCACATTACAGTACACACACCTTAGAAACACAAACATACCCATCTTTCTCCCACTCCCTCACACACTGCTTACTTGATTACAAGAGTAAAGTAATGACATAGAGAATTTGATGGCCACAAACTTGCTGTCATTAAACTCTGAAAAAACTAAGATTATTGTCATTGGACCTGAACATCTCAGGAACAGATTGTTACATCACTTAGTTACTGTAGAGCAGAGATGGGCAACCCTGGTCCCCAAGGCCACAGTCCTTTAAAGTTTCCATGCAATCCTGCTGCATCACACCTGATTCAACATCAAATGGATCCAGCAGCCTATGAAGTTCTGCACAATTACTAATTAATTTGAATCAGGTGTGATGCAGCAGGGTTGCATGGAAACTTTAAAGGACTGTGGCCTTGGGGACCAGGGTTGCCCATCTCTGCTCTACCGTAACTAAGTGATTTAACAATCTGTTCCTGAGGTGTTCTCACTTTGACCTACAGCACAACTGTGAGAAACTTCGGAGAGTTCCTTCATCCCAAAGAGATCAATAAAGTTAAGTCTAAGATATAATCACAGGACTGTATTAAATCACAAGTCCCTGTATTTGTGAATTTCAAATTTATCATAATGTTACGGATAAATTTATTGTTTTAACAAGATGAGAGATCCATAGATGCTGACTCCATCTCCACTTTTAATATCAGGCTTAAAACTTTTACTTTTAAAAAGGCCAACATATAGGTTCAGGTTTGAGTTCATCCCATCCATGCCTTCTGCAACATTTTGATATCAGTTAGTCTTATTCTAGTTTTAGTTCATTTTTTACTCTTTTACTTTTGTAAATGTAATTTTGACTAATCAGAATGTTTTACTCAATTTATTACTGCCTTTTTATTGTAATTATTACTTATAGCTGTTAATTGTTTTAGAATGTTATGTTGAATTGCATTTTTAAAACAGTTTTTCTTTGCGTGAACCACTTTGAGATGCAACTTTGCTTGAAAGGTGATCATACTCTTTGATGTTGATTGTTGTATTTGGTATTCTCTTAAGCATGCATGGTGTATTATATAATGGAAATTTGTTCATTTACTTTATCTGTGAAACTGGTGGTTTTGAGAAGGAGATTAAATCATTACTGTTAATTGTAATCATCGTCTGACTGTTGATTTGAATTCTTGTACTGGACTAGGCAAAGAAATATATTGTCACATCAGCCCCACCAGGAAAAATTTTCACCAGCCGCCACTGGTAGGTACAGTCACGGGAGAAACTTCATCTTTAATAACTGTATTGTTCACTGTGGATAGGAAGTTTTGCTTTTAGGTTATGTTTGGGTGGCCCTTAAAAGAGCCATTGTGGGTCAGTCGTGTATGGATCTGACTATTCTGCTGGCTGCCATGGCACTGCTCCCACCTCACTGAAGTGGGATGATGGTGGAGGAAATTAAAAATAAAATGTGGGCCACATATTCTTTTCCATGTTAATAACAATAATATTTATTGGGAATCATTGTTCTACTGTTATCTGTAACCTAGTACTGGTTCTTTTCAGTGTGAGGTATTTAAATATAACTACCATCTGAACTGACGGACAAAAAAGAAATCCGCAGAGTGGATTTCAATGTAGAATTGGAATAATATGCATAGTTATGCAAGCACATAATGTAATAACGATTTCAAAAAACTGCTTGGGAGTTCACTAATTTGAACACGAGATGAGAGATGAGAGATGAGAGCGCGAATAATTATCTGCTAACCCTGTTCTTTTTTTTATAAATCTATTTCCCTCCGGAGAAAATCCAGCGTGAGTAGTTTAGCAAACGCAGATTTCAAAAATCAGAAATAACACTTACCGAAGACAGAAACACAGGCGCTCCTCAGGAGGAATAGAGCACCTGTAGTTGGTGTCCTACTAGGAGATTTGAGTTCCGAGACGGCCCATGAGGTCATCAAATTGGGTGCGGGACAAACGCAAGTAGCGCTAAAAGCGAGCCTCATCCAAACTGGAGCAAATGGTTAAACTCCCCAAACTCAGAACGAATCTGAAAAATGGGGTGAACCCGCAAACGGCGCTAACGTAGCCGAAGTCGACGTTGTCTAGCTTTATTTAGCAAATAAAGCCACGCCACTCTCTCGTTACGATCTGCCATAGTTCAGAATGTACGGCAAAAGAAAAAGACCCGCCCAGGCGTTGTTTTTTCCTCAGATGCAAGTGCTGCATGCTTTTTAGGACATGCGTCAAACGTCATCCGTTGGATGCGTTGCCCGACACATCCAACGGATGTGGTCTGAATGCCATAGGACATATACCTGTAATCTGCAGAAATACTCAGACGACTCTGTAGTTGTCTGGTGCATCAGAGATGGAGAAGAAGCTGAATACAGAGAGCTGGTGGACCGCTTTGTGGCATGGTGTGGAAACAATCATCTTACCTTGAATGTGAACAAAACAAAGGAGATGATTGTAGATTTCAGAAGAAACAGGGATTAGTCCAAGACTGTCTCTATCAAGGGAGAAGAAGTGGAAGTGGTACAGGAGTACAGATACCTCGGAGTTCACCTGGACAATAGACCGGACTGCAGCATCAACAGTGAAGCGTCTACAAAAAGGGACAGAGCAGACTGTACGCTTTGAGGAAGCTGAGGTCCTTCGAGGTTTGCAGCAAGATGCTGCAAATCTTCAACAAGTCTGTGGTGGAGAGTGTCATCTCTTTGTCCATCATCTGTTGGGGTAGCAGCATCAGAGCCAGGGACTTATAAAGGCTCAACAACCTGATAAAGAAGGCTGGTTCTGTTCTGGAGACGACTGTGGAACAACTGGATATAATAATGCAAAGAAGGATTCTTTATAAAATTAAAAAGATTACGGACAACACTGAGCATCCTCTTCATCAGACTATCCAACAGCAACAGAGTATCTTCAGTCGGAGGCTTCTTCAGTTTCGATGCAACACAGACCGCTACAGGAAATCCTTTCTCCCCACAGCCATCATGGTCTACAACAACTCCTTGAAAAATGAATTGAGCTACAACAGCACTTAATTTCCTTCTGAGATCAATAAAGTATTTCTGAGTTTAATTGAATGAAGTGAAAATGGTGTAAAAACGGTATGTTGGCAGTTTAGAGAGCTACGTTGTCTTCTGTACTGGTCAGACAGAATTATATTTTAACTTAAATGAAACCTTAAAATGCCGCCTTTAATATCATGGCCAAAGACGACAGAGTTACACAGTGCCAGATTGGGACTCAATTTCAGCCCTGGAGTTTCATGCTCAGACTGGCCAACTTTATATCACAACCTATTTTTATTCAAATTAGGGATATACCAATAATGGTATCGGGTATCAGGCTGGTACATTTCTAATGTATTCGTATCGTCATCGGTTAAATTAAACTGATACCATGAACTGATACTTAAAATGTGGAAACTGCAAAAACAGAAAATTTTTCATTTGTCATTATTCATATATTTAATTTTTTTATCTAAATCACCATCATCTGTTATAACAAGCAGAGAAGAAAATAAAACTTGTCTTCAAATTCAATTATGTTATAAGTTTTGTGTGGTAGAAGTGGCATTGGTACTCAGGACCCAGATCGAATGACTGGTATATCAAATGCACTGTCAGGTTAATTGATCTCTCCAAATTGTCCTTAGGTGTGAGTGTGTGCATGGTTGTTTGTCCTGTTTGTCCTGCCCTGTGATGGACTGGCGACCTGTCCAGGGTGTACCCCGCCTCTCGCCCGTTGACAGCTGGAGATAGGCACCAGCCCCCTCGCGACCCATTAAGGATTAAGCGGTTAAGAAAATGGATGGATGGATGTTATGTCAATTTCCACAACATTTCACAAGTCATTGACTTGGTATACTAACTGGATTGGTGGTTTGCAGGGAAAGTTCAACTTGTCTTAGCCGTTTAATTGTTCTTGTTAGCTGTCACCTGTCACAAACCACAAGCTTGTTTTGGTGTTAATTTTTGCACAAGTAAAATTGGCAGTCTGTTTGAGCTTCCATTTAAGCAATCATAGTCCTCTCCACGGCACCCTTGCTATTTCACTTTTCAAACACCACTGACAGGGCACTCTGACGTTTGAAAAAAGAAAAAAAGGGCTGCCAGCTGGCCGCTGTGAAGCGGCCCAGTATAGCAAGCCGTTTTGGTAAAAACTCTGTATCCTTGATATCCACTGTTATGGATGGATGGATGGATAGTCTTATGACTACAGGATTATAGTTACATAACCGTGTTGTGTTTCTTCCTTTCTCAATCTCTAAAAATATGATAACACTGTTAGCATTAAAATGAATTCGATAACAATAATAATAATTGTCTTTTGTAAACTATCCGGACATTTATAATTTAATTGGGGGAACAGTAAGGCATGCTGAGCCCTGATAGAAAATGTTTGACTGTCATGGAGGTTATTTCCAGATTATTTCAGCCTGAGAACTCATTATTATCTTTCCCAAGGTTTATCTCTGCATTGTTTCCTGGACTCAGTCTTCAGTGCTGCTTCTGGAACTCTCACTAAGATCAACCAAACAAACAATCCTGATTTTCATTCCCATAGCGGGCAGCCTTAGTCTCCTCTTCCTGGTCTCGTTCCTCCTGTGAAAAGTGAGAAAAAAGTCATTTATTAAGCCCTTTACATCTAGAAATCAATGACGGGGCTGGGATGTTTGGAACCATTGAGGGCTCCATGAACCACGTGACAGAGTGTCGGCAAGTTCAAAGTGTGTCGTAACTCTCTACTCAATAGGCTCTGGCTCCAGGTTGATTGCTGAATCATCATTCAGTCACTGTTGCTTCAGTGTTCAGTCTTGACTGCCAGTCTTCAGTGCTGTTAACCTTGCTAAAAGACTTCACTTTCACTCACCTGGTAAAACTTGATCCACTGTTCTGTCAGTCAACCTATGACAGGAAAAGAGACTGAACCATGCCATTTTAAAGGGAAGTACATTTTAAAGTGTGTATGTATGTCTCTACTCATCAGTGAGTAAATCTACTAATTAATCTGCACTGATTAGCTGCATGATTCAGTGTTTGCTTGGAATATTTTTAGTGTCTTACCTTGGGAAATTAGACAGAATATGATTTTTTTTTCATCATTCCTGTCTAAGATATTTGATTTAAACACTTTTTTTAGGAAAAAGGTTTTGGGAAACTCAGCTGAGTAATTTAAAAATTTGTGTGAAACAAATAAGATAATTGGATACTTGAAACGTAACTTAAATTGAAAATGATTACGTAATTAAAGATAAATATGAATGTAAACCTCATGGAAATTCAGTTGAGAATTTAAACAGTATTTGAAAAGGTTTTTTGTGATATTGTGTACAGTAGTAGCCAGATAGAAGTTCCCGTGATTCCTTGGCAGGACCTCTGCAGGACCGTGACTGGTCCGTGGCCGCTCCGCTGGGGAAATTTGATCCCCTGCAATGACGTAGTGAATGCAGCCACGCCTGTTAACTCCCCTCTGTAGCCAGTGTGAAAATCAGTTGCAGTGCCTCATTTGTCCACGGGGAGGAGCAGTGATTGGTTTGTGTTCTGAGGTGATCTTCAGTCATTTTTCCTCCTCATTTTTCCCTCAGACAAATTGCCTCCAATACAGGCGATCTACAGTATAGTACAGTAAGTAGCTTAAACGATACATAAACACAGCAAAAATAAAAGTTTATCACTTTATATTATATCTATTTACATAATTACCTGTCTAAAGATTTTGCATTCTAATAAATGTTTGGCCTGTGGTGGTTTTATTGTTAACACTGAAGCATACTGTGCGCAAATAAAGTCCAATAAATGCTTTACAATACTTGGGTGTTTTAGGACCCCTTCACTGAACCAGGAAATAAACAATCCGCGTTTACCTTAACTACAAATCATTGTGAAATTAATGCAGTCGGATTGCTAAAGAGATCTTTTACAATCGTAACTAGCTCAAGACAGATACTGTATTGCTATAAAGCCTTTTTAAAAATAAGATCTGACAAACCGCTGACACAGAGCTGGGAAATTATGCGGAATTTGACCTAGTTTTATCTATATATTTGTTCTATTTTTTCCAGAAGCACGGATCTATGAAAGAACAGAAATGTTGAAGAGCCATGAGAAATAAAATAAAATTGAACAAGAATGACTGGAATTGTTATTTTTCATTTATTCCTCTTATTGTAGTCTATAGGCCTATTGTAAATATAAATGTGTTACGAGGTGGATACGCTCAAAAGTTACTGTCTTGCAGTTCAGAGGAAACCGATGAGACCCCAGTAGTCTACTCATCGGTTTCATAGGAAAAGGGTTGAAACTTATTCAAATTCAGAGAATATTTAGAGAATTATTTAGAAGATAAAGTTGTGATTCTGAAAGGGTGAAATGCTTAAACTGCTGGGTCCGTGTCTGCGGAATTCTTCTTGTAGTTTCCCTTCGAACATCATTCCTTATTGTTATTTTCTAAGTCACCCTAATAGTCTACTAAATCAGAATTATATATAATAGTCTACTAAATCATAATTATATATATATATACAGGATCATAAGCGTTTGTATAAACGGACTGTCGCAAGTTGATCTGGAGTTTTCTCTCAAAGCGCAGAGCTGTAGATCATTATTAATAGGGCTCAGAGCGTGTCAGTGCAGATACCCTAGTCGTTAAATAGCTGCAAAATAAGTTTCAACCGGAGGATCCTGGTTTTAGAACGGGTCTTGTTTTTTTTACAACTTTTTATGATGTACGTTTTATGGGCTACAAAATTCAAAAATGTCAGACGGTATAGAACAGCAGATGCAAGAAGCCATGGAGGGGTTTGAAAATCATTTACAGCGGCTCGAAAACCCTCCAGCTCAACCGGAGCCTATTCTTGCCACACGAGGTGTCAGACATCACCTCATCTTTGGGAAAGACGAGGACCCTTGGCCCACCACCCCAGCACCAACTACCACATCCAGGCCAGATCCAGACCCTCAGCCCACCCCCCCAGTCCCAGCAAGTCCAGAGACACCGGCTCCAACGACCCCCATGCGGACGTGATGCTTCTAAATCTGAGACCATGGTCTTAAGCCAGAATAGGTTAGGGTGCCTTCTTCGGGTAGGAGATGAGGTCCTTCCTTAAATTGAGGAGTTCAAATATCTGGGGGTCTTGTTCATGAATGAGGGAAAAATGGAGCAGTAGATTGATAGGTGGATTGGTAAGACGTCTGCAGTTATGTGGGTTAAGTGGGCTGTACCACTCTGTCGTTGTGAAGATTGATTTACCGGTCGATCTACGTTCCTACCCTTATCTATGGTCATGTACTCTGGGTGGTGACCGAAAGAACGAGATCACGGATACAAGTGGCTGAAATTAGTTTCCTCCGTAGGGCTCTCCCTTAGAGATAGGGTGAGAAGCTCAGTCATCTGAAAGGGGGCTCAGAGTAGAGCCGCTGCTCCTCCACATCGAGCCAGGACCCAGTTGAGGTGGCTTGGCCATCTGGTCATTATGCCTGCTGTACGCCTTCCTGGCGAGGAGTTCTGGGCTCGAGTGTTTCCCCTCCTGTCTCTTTGACAGGAGCCCTAGAAGACCTGACGGTGTTGAATGAGGGAACAACTAAGCATTCAAGGGTAGATACCCCTCTGGAAGGTTGGTTGAATGCCATGTCTAGACAGTGGAGAAAGGTTAGTCTCAGTTGTGGGGGCTTTAATTTCTGCAATGAAAACGTTAAAATTCTGCAGATGCTGTATTATTCCCTGCATGCATGGATCGATAACTGGAGTAACAGAGGGCATTTACACATCAGATGCTCATAAAGCCTGTTGCTGATCTCCAGGTGTTGCTGGGCCTGCCACAAAGTCTGGGAGGCAAGAAGGGGATGTAGAGCACAAATTCCACATGGAGCAGTAGAAGCTCAGTCATTGAGAGGGGGCTCCAAGTAGAGCCGCTGCTCCTCCACATCGAGAGAAACCAGTTGAGGTGGCTCAGGCATCGGGTCAGGATGCCTCCTAGACGCCAACCTGGTGAGGTGTTCTGGCCATGTTCCACTGGGAGGAGATCCAGAGGAAGACCCAGGACACGTTGGAGTGACTATGTTTCTCTGCTGGCCTGGAAACGCCTTGATATTCCCCAAGGAACTGGCCCAAGTGGCTTGAGAGAGGGAAGTCTGGGTCTCTCTGCTTACACTGCTGCCCCCACGACCCGACGATAAGCGGAAGTGGATGGATGGATGGAGCGATGGATGGATGGATTTGCAATATGAACTGGAGTTTTATCAGTGATGATTTTTGCTGATATGTGGTGTTTCCTATTGGATCACTTCGTTAATTTCATTTCCTGATGTTTTTCTCTGACTGATATCTTGTAACTCTACCATGTGAGTTTGGCTAATCCATGAGCTTTGACAAGACCTCTCAACCCAAGTTCAGGTAGTACAAAGAGCTGAGGTTGTTGTTGTTATTATTTTCAATTTTTATGTTATTCTGCTTGGATTATTCATATTATTTTACTTATATTATTTTTCAGTTCATTTTATTTAATCTTTATTTGTTTATTTCAGTTTTGAGGATTACAACGTCATTATTTACATTAATCTTTGCATGATGTGGCTGATTATGAAGTTGTACGATCCTTTTGCGATTCTCTTGCTAACCAATCTGTATCTTTTAAGGTTTATCATCCATAGAAGTGTAATAAGATTTTTGGAACTGATTCTTCTTGTTGTTGTTGAACTTTATTAATCTGTGGCAATATAACCTCTTTAAGGATCACTGGGGTGCTGAGGTGGAGGGTGAGCAGAAACCCTTTGCTTTGGGACTCATACCATGGATGCAAGCCTCACACAGGGGAAGAGTATGTATCTTAATATGTACCAAACGTTATGATCTGTCAATGATGTACTTGTTTGATATGGCATAGATTTTATGTGTTCCTTTTATCTCATTTGTTTTCTTAGAGCATCCTGTAAAATGATGAGATGTGGATTTGTCATCTTTTGGGCGGGATCTGTTTTCCCCATTGAAATATGTAAATTTAAACAATGGTTGGAGATGGCAGACATCTCTATGCACTTGGTCTCCAACAAAGTCATCTGAAGGGATGCATACAGGTTTCTGTGGTTCAAGAGCTGATTATATTTTGAACTTTTTTAATTTCTTATTCTCAGTTTAATGTTTAAATTATTGTCTTATTTTCACTGCCTGTTAACCCCTAGTGTTAGCATCTTGTGTGTTATTAGGAAAGTTATAAGTTGGCTTATTACTTGGAGTAATAAAAAGGGGGAAAACTGATATGGAAATATTTGGTAAGAGGGTTTATCTCTTGCTTTTGTTTTTGTTGAACAAACGTGATTAAGAGATGTGGGGAGAACAAGAATTTGATATACTTCTAATTTTTGAAGATTTCCAAATTGCAAATCATGTAGAGGTCAGTAATTTGTATTAAAGTTACTCTTCAACTGTGAAGGACAGAATTTAAAACAAAAATGCAGAAAATCACAGTGGATTATTTTAAATATTTAATTTCTATTTTATAAGTGTCAGGTTTGGTTTGAAAGAGGACTCAAATGTGGAGCGGTGTTTGGAGCTTTTGTATTTAATACCTCAGGCAAACAGAACTCAATATTTGGTACAGAAACCCTTGTTTGCAATTACAGAGATCAGATGTTTTCTGTAGTTCTTCATCAGGTTTGCACCCACTGCAGCAGGGATTTTGGCACACTCCTCCATACAGATCTTCTTCAGAGCGTTCAGGTTTCGGGGCTGTCGCTGGGCAACACAGACTTTCAGTCATTTCCAAAGATTTTCTATTGGATTCAGGTCTGGAGACTGGCTAAGCCACTCCAGGACCTTGAGATGCTTCCTGTAAAGCCACTCCTGTGGTAGAAATATGGGTGTCTGAGAGGTCTCGGATGAGATAAATAAAACAAAGTGTCAGCTATATTCGTACATAGTTTATTAAACATGCACGGAGGACATCCTACTGAGAACCTCGAAGCTTCAGCACAGATGCATGGGTCTATATGGTAGTCAGCCACACCCTATTGAATCAGCTTCTGACCGATCATTACATCATACAGATGATTTCATACATAATCAAACAGAAGAGTAAGTGTCCTTTCAGTAGTCAGCAGTTAACAATCAGGAGATAATTTCACTGGACAATCAGAATATTATTTACCTCAATATTTAGTTGCCCTGGCTGTGTGTTTTCTAGTCGTTGCCATGCTGGAAGACCCAGCATCAACTCATCTCCAATGCTCCTAATGAGGGAAGGAGATTGTTGGCCAAGATCTCACCATACATGGCCCCATCCATCCTTCCCTCGATATGGTACAGTCGTCCCAACCCCTTAGCAGAAAAGCATTCCCAAAAACTGATGTTTCCAGGTCCATGTTTCACAGTTGGGATGGTGTTCTTGGGGTAATACTCATCCTTCTTTCTCAAAACATGGCAAGTGGAGTTTAGACCAAAAAGCTCCACTTTTGTCTCATCAGACCACATGACCTTCTCCCATTCCTTCTCTGGATCATGCAGATGGTTATTGGCAAACTTCAGGTCATTGACCAAGTCCTGCCATGTAGTAGTTCAGGGCTCATCCCTCACTGTCCTCATGATCATTGATGCCCCATGGGGAGAGATCTTGATCTTCCTGGTGAAGACCTACAGAAAACGCCAGCTCTCTGTATTTGCAAACAAGAGTTTCTGTACCAAATATTGAGTTATGTTTGTCTGAGGTAATAAATACTTATTTCATGCAATAAAATGGAAATTAAATATTTAAAAGACATTCAGTGTAATTTTCTATATTTTTGTTTTAGATTCTGTCCCTCACAGTTCAAGAGCACCTTTAATACAAATTACAGACATGCTTTGTAAGTGGGAAAAAATCAGCAATCTCTCAAATACTTGTTCTCCCCACTGTACAGTTGTTGCTGATTTGAGATCTTTGTTTCAGTTGTTTCTGTGATGTACTGAAATACCATTACAAGCACTTTCTAAGTTTCAAAGACTTTTATCGGCAATTACATGATATTCATGCAAAGAGTCAGTATTTGCAGTGTTGGCCATTCTTTTTCAGGACCTCTGCAATTCGACTGGGCATGCTCTCAATCAACTTCTGGGCCAAATCCTGACTGATAGCAACCCATTCATTCATAATCACTTCTTGGAGTTTGTCAGGATTAGTGGGTTTTTGTTTGTCCACCCGCCTCTTGAGGATTGACCACAAGTTCTCAATGGGATTAAGATCTGGGGAGTTTCCAGGCCATGGATCCAAAATTTCAACGTTTTGTTCCCTGAGCCACTTAGTTATCATTTTTGCCTTATGGAATGGTGCTCCATCGTGCTGGAAAATGCATTGTTCTTCACCAAACTGTTGTTGGTTTGTTAGAAGAAGTTGCTGTTGGAGGGTGTTTTGGTACCATTCTTTATTCATGGCTGTGTTTTTGGGCAAAATTGTAAGTGAGCAAACTCCCTTGGATGAGAAGCAACCACACATGAATGGTCTCAGGATGCTTTACTGTTGGCATGACACAGGACTGATGGTAGCACTCACCTTTTCTTCCCCGGACAAGCCTTTTTCCAGATGCCCCAAACAATCGGAAAGAGGCATCATGGGAGAATCTGACTTTGCCCCAGTCCTCAGCAGTCCATTCACCATACTTTCTGCAGAAGATCAGTCTGTCTCTGATGGGTTTTTTTTGGAGAGAAGTGGCTTCTTTGCTGCCCTTCTTGACACCAGACCATCTTCCAAAAGTCTTCGCCTCACTGTGCGTGCAGATGCGCTCAGACCTGCCTGCTGCTCTGCACTGGTGGCACTCCGATCCCGCAGTTGAATCCTCTTTAGGAGACGATCCTGCCGCTTGCTGGACTTTCTGGGACGCCCTTTAGCCCTCTTAACAATAATTGAAACTCTTCCCTTGAAGTTCTTAATAGTCCTATGATTTGTTGATTTAGGTGCATTCTTAGTAGCCACAATATCCTTGCCTGTGATGGCTGCACGAGCATCACCCTCCTTTTAACATGTCAAGTCTGCTATTCTAACCCACTCAGACTGACATAATGATCAGCCTTGTGCTCATAAACATTCTCACCTGAGTTAACAAGACGATTACTGAGATGATCTCAGAAGATGCTTTAATGACAGCAATGAAATGCAGTGGAACTTTTATGGCAAAGGACTATGAAATTAATCTAATCACAGTTCATAACATTTTGGAGTATATGCAAATTGCTATTATAAAAACTTAAGCAGCAACTTTTCCAATTTCCAATATTTATGTAATTCTCAAAACTTTTGGCCACAACTGTATGTGTCAGATCTCCGGCCGATGGTCGCCAGAAAATTAGGAATCTGCGGTACACTCTAACCCAGGGAGGCTGCATTTCAATTTACTATCAGGGTGGTGTGTTGCTGCCTTGCTGGACGTAGACACATAATCTAAGGAGGGTGTGCTGAAGAATACTGTTTTTCATTACTAAAAACTATATAGTAGAAGATCTATGTGGGAGCAGGTCAGCCTATGTAAAGGTTATTGTGGAACAATATTTTGTTCCACATTGTTTAAAAAAAAAATATTTTTTGACCGAGTAATTATTGTAGAAGAATATTTTCTGACAAAAATCCAGTCATAGTCTATTTTAAAATCCTAGGCAATCGTTCAGTGAGTTAATACCTATTCAATAGTTTTTTTTTAATACTTTAAAATAAATGTATTGCAAACAAGCTGAACAGGTAACTACCAGAAAAGGTGTAACTTCTATGGGGCATAAAAAACTGACGAAAAAACAAGGTTAATAGGCGAAATAATAAAGAAAAAATACAACCGGTAGTAGTAGAAGTAGTAGAGAGTTGGCGGTATACTGGTAAAACAAACAATGTCAGGTAAAACAAGCCATTAATTCTGAACCAAACGCAGCAAATATTTCTGTCCCTTTAAACTAACCATCAATTATATCTTTGTTCTAAACAACCTGGACGAAGACACATTGGATTCGCTGGAGTGCTACCTAGACGAGTGCGTTGATAACATTGTTGTGGGTAAGTCACGGAAAGCCGCTTCTGATACACCAACAAGCACTCCATCCCAGAAATGCACTCGTTCTGAGGCCAGCACTTCCACCAACTCGCCAGATAGAAGCTACGGCGATGTCCTGGACTCAATAGATAAGAAGTTAACCAGCCGGGACGCCCGTCTTGCGCTGGTTGAAGTTCTACACAAAGAATTTCAGGCCTTGAGGGAATCCCTGGAATTCACCCAACAACAGGTAGCTTCGCTCGTTACAGAAAATCAAACATTGAAAGAAGACGTCAAAAGACTCACCGAGGGGATGAAGCAGCTGTCTGGAGAAAATAAAAGATTCAAGGAGTCAATCTTAGACATACAGGCCCGATCCATGAGAGACAATCTTGTTTTTTCTGGGATCCCAGAGCAGGCTGAGGAAGATGCTGAAACAATCGTCCGACAGTTTATCCAACATCAGCTGAAACTGTCAAGCGACACGGTTAAAAACATAACCTTCCATCGGGTTCACCAGTTTGGAGGTAAGAAACTCACGGATGAACTACTTTCACTGAATGTCTCCTTCAGGTTTATCTCATATTTAAAACTAAAAATATAAATTCTGTAACTCATTTAAGAATGTAGGAAAAATACCCTTCAAAAACAATACATTTAGTTACCTTAAAACATGAACCCTTGCATATGACACATGTAAAAATGTAACTTCAAAAGTCGAACTTGAGGTTAAAAATTCTAAATGTAAATAGCAAATATTCTTGTAACCTTAAAATTGTAATGAGAAAAAAAAGTAAATCCCTCAATTGTTGATATACCCTCTTTTGACCTAATATAAGTCCCTTATTTTAAATTACTCCATTAACGGGTAGCTGTAGCAATCCCCCAAAAATAAACACACAGAATTAAAACCCAAAATGTAAATAGTAAGAATAATAATGTCTAAATGTAAAGAAAAAACAAAAAAGTCTGACTTTTAATGTATGTTAACACTGTGGAGGAGGCCCCAGAGAAAAACAATACAAATTAATACCCACAAGATAATGAGAAAACACAATTGACAATCTGTTAACATTCTGAAATAAATCAAACTTAAGGTGTTAAGAAACCTGTGAAATAGAAGGTTTTAACAAACCTGTAAAAATTAAAAGAGTCCTTCCCTGTCTTTATACCTTTATCTGGCTGGTCCTACCTTCGTCTCGGGCTCGAACTTCGTCCCCAGTAGCCCTTGAAACCTTTTCTCAGCTCAGCTAATCTATCTTTCTATCTAGAGAACCCTCTTTGGCAGTGTTAAGAAACTGCACCTGTGAATAAAAATTGTTAATTAAATGATTATAAATGATTAAAACCTGTAAAATGAAAATATATGGTTAAAAAGTCTATTCAGTCTTTTTTAATATATTTTTATCTTCTGTTCTTCTTTCTTCGCTTCCCGTTCAAGGTCCCTCTGTTAGGATCCAGCAGGTGGAGCTGTTTTCCCACCTTTGTCCTGCAGGTGCTGGAGGCTGAAGCAGCAACAGGTGGAACCTATTCCTGCAATCACCTCCACAGTATATGTAGGGAGCGGATCCACCAGATGGATGTCAGATAATTCCGTTTCTTGGAGTGGTAAACCTGACCACATTACTCCAGGTATGCTCTGTTCCTGTCTGTGGACTTACCTTGTTCTCTCCTTTGTTCCTCATGGCAGTCTCCTCCAGGCTTCACCTGTGGTTCTGGATTTCCCATTAACTCTCCAGCGTTCTCACGTCGCTCTCCGTCCTGGACGTCCGTCTCCTCGGGGTGTGGCCGCTCCTGCAAACTCCTCGGTACCATCAGTCCCCGCTGCTTCAGCTCGGTCGGCTCCAAACCTCCTTCATAACTCCCAGTCACATGCAGAAGAGTAACTCAATCATCACCTAATACAGCTCCAGGAACCCTGCAGAAGCTGGATCACTCACCTCCTTCTCCTATTCCAACGCTCGAACTCGTCAGTGAGTCAGAATCAAATCCTCTTAACCCTGAAAAGGGAAACAGTCTCATCCTTCTTCATTACCATACTCACCTCCTGTCTTACCTTCCAGTGACGCCACCAGTTGAGATCCGTTCCAGCCTAGTTCCCGAGACCTTCCTGAGGACGAAGAGAAATAAACTTTTAGAAAAGAAACTGAATATCCTTCTGTCTGAGAGTTTCTGTGTCGCTTATGAATCAAACATGAAACCCTCTACGGGAGCGATGTAACAGAGCTGATCAGTGTGCTTTCCAGCTTTTTTATTTCAGCTGTTTCAGCTATATATATATATATCTTCTCTTCTGCCCCTGTTGGAAGATCCCTGTGAGACTGCTGGCAGCTGCAGGGGCGTTGTGAAGCTGGTTGATGAGTTGTGATCCTTCCACCTCTTCTGTATATATCCCTCTTAGAGATGGCAATTTCAATTGCTCATCTCCCCCATTGGCACATAGATCACAATGGATCATTAATAGCAACCCCTAAACCAATCTTCTAGGTGAGTCAGGCCCCGCCTCCAGTTGCTTCAGTGTCAGCTTGGTCAAAGCCTTCCTCACCCTCTTTAGGTAGATTCCTGCGGATCCTGAAGCCTGGTATGCCTGTGTGTGTGTTCCCAGCTGTCATCTGGAACTGGCTGAACAACTTGGGTTCCTCACGCTGTCTGTTGTAGACATGTAGCCACACCCCTCCGTCCCAGAGGGTTCAGGAGCTGGACATTGGACCCCTCCAGGAGCTGTCATCAGGGACCTGACCAGAACTGTCAGCTGCCGCACCTCTGGGATCAGATGAGACTTGGAGCTCTCTACCTGCTGCTGGACAAAAGCTTGTGAACATCCCATAAAAGTAACACGTTTTGGTCCGGTATACTAAAGTTTCTTGATGGCCATCAAATTAATTTGGAGGGCCTGTTTCTAATCAGCCCTGTCTACGCAGTTATAGTAGCCAATTTTTTTAAAAATCTCAGATGTAGATCCATACGCATTACACCAGTGTGTGAGCGAATGAGTGAATACTACAAGGAATCCATTACCCCTGACTGGAGTTACCATGTTGTATGTAATCAATCACCACCTATCCACTTAACCCAGACAGGTCTCAAAAGTCCCCATCACAGGTTTGACAATAGGTAAGTGTCCCCACCTAGCCTTCATGAAATTTAATCCAAGCCGTAATTTATTGAAAAAATTTTAAACCTAATTATTTTGCATAACCCTTATAAATCCCAAATATGTTTAAGTACTGCAACTATACATTATCATTTTGCAAAAAAATAAATTGTGTACAGCCCTGTGTCAATTTGCTAGACAGACTGTGTTTACTAGCGACAGCAAGTCACTGTATAAGTCACATTTGTTCCTGATTAAAAGTTTGTATTTAAATAGCCGATGGATCATTAAACTAGAAAAAAAGTATAATCTGAAAAGAAAATGTTGGTAACTGTATTAGATCTTCGCTGTATCATGTAATGGAATGTTCGTTTTTCTTTTTCCTGAGATCTGAGTACCCCTGCAGAATGTTTTGTCCAATTGGAGATCAGTTTCTGTCAATTACCTCAGCCTTCTTTCTTATTCAGTATGTGTAATGATAGGAGGATCATATACCAAAATAACTACTTATGTAATGTTAATATATCATAGTAATGCAAGTACACCCTCTAAAATACAACAACTAAACTGTTAGTTAACATTGAAATGTAAGGTAAAGTTACTTCCTGATTCACTGTTTTTTAATGGATGTCCACTCCATTTTAATATATTCTCACTGTACTGTGCTGAGAGATTGTTTAGAAATCTGATTGAAAGATCCCTAGGGAAAGAGCAAACCGTTGCGTTATTTTGATGTATCATAGTTGTTCCTGAGAACTAAACAAAAAAACCTTCCTAATTGATGGATGTAAAAGTAAGCTAAAAAAAACATTTGCCACGTCAATATGTGTAAGGGTTGGGTGTAGCGCCTAATGCAGGATTAAGAGCCCCATTTATCGCTTCAAGATAATTTATTTTTCTGTATTTTCCCGTACCTTGTTTCTCTAGATAGAATAGTAGTGTTATAACTAGAGTTTGAGGGTTCTAAATGCCCATTTGTTTCAAGCCTTCAATTTTATCTTCAGGATATTTCAGTTCAAAACTAATAGGCTCAATTTGCATAAAACCAACATCAATTGGATCAGAGGATCGCAGTGCACGGGGGGTCATCTATGTTTTCCTGTTTTCCTTTATTCAATTATGCTCGACAGGTATACATGTTTTTAAGAACAGGCTCAAAACGTTACCTTTTTTTTTTGCTTTTAACTGATTACTATCTATTCAGCTTGTTTTCCTATATTGATTGTTTCATTAAGTTCTTTTAAATATAGTTAAGATTTAATACACATCCCTTCTAAAGCTTTATTAATCATTTTATTATCCATTCTAGCTTTTGTCATCTTAATCTATTAAGCACTTTGATTTGCTCTTTCTGTATGAAAAGTGCTATATAAATAAACTTTTGACTTGATTTTGATATGATTTAAATGTTCCTTTACAATTTAGCTTAACCTAAATTTAGTACATCCCTGTGGATGAAGAGTAATATAATGTTATTATTTAAGTACCTGTCCCGTCTGTTACAGTTGTGTATTAACAAGGATTGAATTTGCTAGCAAAACAACGCTTTCCCAACACAACAAACAGGGACCTGATGTTATAGGCCGAATTCTTCCTTCCATCCAACTTTTAAATTGTTCTTGGTAGCGGGTGAGGTGTTACATAAAGAGGATCTGGGGTGGAAGCACGAAGGGGTCAGAATTCAAGCAACCAGGGCTTCCAGGCGGTTAGAAAAGCAGAGGCAGTTCCTGGTAGTTTTTAACAGAAGTGGTTCCCAGAATGTGTCAGCAGCCTGTGGCATGTCACATTCTAAGCCGCAATTGTCCATTTTGTTCACAGGACAAGTGAGTTCATACAATTTTTCCTTTAAAGTTCAGCATGAGGAGGGGTTCTTTTGAGGTGCCCCCTGTGTTTTCACCAGAGAAAGGGTTAATATTGTCCAGTCAGTCATTGTGTGCAGACTGCCACCTTTTTTTCTGTTGCGGCCACGAGTAAAGTCCGTGCTTCTCATCAGCATTCACTGGCTCTCTCTCTTGAAGAATATTATATCTTTGTGAAAACTTTTATACGCATTTTTGTATAACCTGCTTTACATATATTTGGGTAAACATTTTTATATGTAGTTTCATATAACTTGCCTTATTATTTCAAAAAGGAACAAGATGTTTTCATAGAGGTGAAGGACAAGTTGTTGTTGCAGAGGTAAAAGGGAAGTATTGTACCAGGATTCCTCCCTTTTGCTGGGCCGAAACTAGAAGAGATAAGAAAACACTTCTTAGGGAGGATATAAAAAATATTGAAGGTCGGTCAGTGAGTCTAAACTATAAAAAAATACTGGGTGTGTTCAACTTTGATTCTGTGTTGTGGTGCCATAATACAAAGGGGATGCCTTGTTTGGAAGTCAGTCAGAGCAGTCCTCTGTTCTGGCTCCATCTGATATCAGGTGCATGTCTTAAAAAAGAATTCTGGTGTCTTTGGGTTTTTTGTCTTTTTGTTTTTTCTCTCTGTTTCTGGGTTTATATCTGTAAAGCTCCCGCTTAAGGAGAGTTGGGGCTCCACAGATCAGTAATCAGTATTTTCACATTGAAGATGGAAGTTCATCCGGCAAAATAAACAACAGAGAATAATCATTTTAACTCCAACACTCTTCAGTCAATGGGAGAAAAGCAGAGCAAAGCTGGCACACCTCTCGTGCTATGGTGCTCTGGGTGTGTATTTCGGAATACACCCGGCGCTCTCTTCCTCTCTGCCCAGGCATCCCCATCACCTCCCACGGCCACCTCATCCAAGGACATTGGTTACTGTTATCTGAGCATAAACATGACCTGTTTGTGGTTGGGAGAGCGCAGCTCCTGATTTCTAAGTCCGGTGGCATTTTATTTAAAAATGTTCTTTTCATATTCATTAATCTCCTTCCATGAATGCTGAATTTAAATGTCTTTCCCACTCAGACTGCCTATCTGGGCTCTATTTTACTTTTATTTTAATCATTTATATTAGTAATAATTTCTTCAGTATTAGTTATGGTAAAAATATACTATTTATATATATTTATAGGTTTGCTGTCCCTCCTGCTTTCTCTGCTTTTCCCAATTCTCTTGCTTAGTTTCCTCCCGTCCAACCTCTGTTGCATCTGTCTCGCTTACCTTGTAAAAATTCATCTTTCAGGCATAACTACTCATTCTTTAACCAATGATATAGAGGTTATTACATTTAGCTATCTTTTCTAGACAGTTACTCTTCCCCCCTATCACTTTCCTGTCACTCCTACAGAAACAGGAATGTACGCATCCCTTTTCTTCTCCCTGCATGAAATGGCTTCTCTCACAATGTTTTTTTTTTTTTTTTTAAACACATCTGAGTCATGATCATTCTATACTTTATCAATGCAGGAGGACAGAATCACATCACAGAAAATTCAGAATTCTGACCTATATTAATTTCACAATAACACGCCTATATTGTTTCTAGTAACCTTGCTTCTATCTACTATACTGATAATGTACTACTCTCATGGTGAAAATCAGAGACTTGAAGGCGCGGGTTAGAAAGCTGTGAACTTGGTAGACCTTCAAGGATGTCCATTCAGAAGAGCCATCTCCATGGTAACGCAGGATGTGCCCTATCATTATCAAAACAATCCGACCATGACTTGGGTAAAAGCATCACTCAGTAAGACTAACTTTCAAACTAAGACTACGACATTAAGAAAACATGCGTCACAGTTGATTACAAGGTACATATGAATCATAACACAAAATCTTTCCACCTCACAATCAAGCATCTTCAATTAACACCAATGTTTAAAAAAAGAACAAATGAAATTATCATAATCAGTACCAATTAATCAAATTCATACCTGAAAACACCTCCCCAACTGTAAAGCAACATCACGTTGTTGGGTGTTGCTGCAGGAGGGACTGCTGCATGTCACAGAACAGATTGTACCACAGAGACAGCATTATATGAAAATCTAAGACATTTGCCTGGAAATTAAAGCTTACGCACAAATAACCCACAGCATAAAACCATATTCAGTGGTAGCGCTCCACCCATCTGCGTAATGCATGATGTGAAGGGTACCTCACATTGTGGACTTTTACATCAGGACTGTAAAAACTCATAAAGTAATAACATATTTACATTTAAAAATGTGCAAAGCATGTTAATAGGAGTAAGCAATAGAAAAGTAAGATATTCGCTTGTGAAAAAGAGAGAACGGGATTGTAATCGGATTTTTGAGACTCTTAATAAATGAGAGAGATTCCTTTAAGCGTTTGGAGGTTTTAATATTATTAGAACTGATCATACAGGAGGACAGCAACACATCACACCAAATGTGGAATACTGACCTGTCTTGGTCTTACAACAGCAAGCTTATATTATTTCTAGCAATCTTGGTCTATCTGTTCTATTCGATAAAAGTACAACCCTAAAGATGCATAACAGAGACTTTGTGGCGCCTTTCTCTTAGATTAGAAAGCGGAGAACTTTGTGTATCTTTAAGGATGCCCAGTAGAAGAATTGTCTCCATGGTAACACTGGATATTGACTATCATTATCAAAAACTCTCTGTCCCTATCCTGGGTAAAAACGTCACTAAATAAGACTAGTCATTCATACTGATACTACAACATTAAGTAAACCAGGTCACAGTTGATTACAAAGTATAGAAACTACATAACATTCAATTATTTCCATCACAGTCCCCCCTTTTTATCTAATCTCAAAGATAAATCAAAATACAAAGGAGAATCAATAATCAATAAACAAGAACAATCAGTAACTAACCTAAGAGACAGGCAGTATTCAAAAAAGAAAGACAAAACAGTGGTTCAAATGTTCTCAATCATTACATGTCACATTGAATTATTTCTAACAGAATCATCTTAATCTAAGCATCCATCTTAACCCTCTAGGCGCCAAAGTCGCAATATTGCGACAAGCAACATTGCTGACTTTAACGAGCCACAGCTGGAGATAGGGCCACTAATTTAATTACTACTTTACACCAGGAGATGGCGGACATGTGTACCTTTAATCTTGGACACATTTTTGGGTGTGTTACCATGGAAACTTTTGGAGAAAAATTGGCCTGTAAGTCAGCGCCGCAAGCGGGGATGCGAGGTGCAGCTGCTGCGGTCACAGTATAGAGAAAGCGACTTTTAGAAAGATAAAACTTATGAGGCCGAGATGTCGGTATTCCCCGCCGGAAAGTATTGGCTCATTCAGATTCTGAAGAGAAATATTTACCTCTGATCTGTTCAGTTGTCCCGGGAGAAAGGGAAACTAAAATGTCCCGCAGCAACAGCCAGTCCCGTTTCGCCATGACGCTCCACAAGCAGCAACATTCCAGCTCTGCATCACGTTCTCCCGGTGAGAGAAAGGTATGTGTTCGGGTAGCAAGGTGGTCATCACAACGCTAATTGTGACCGAGGTGGGAGGGATGTAAAAATCAGTGGAAATAATAGCAGATGCGATCGAAAACAGGAGAGAAAAAAAAAAACGCTTATAAGCGAGTAAACAGCAGTAACGTTCTCTGTCCCGCTCGAAGTGAGGATGATGATTTTGGCGAGGTTTGCTTGACAGATGAGGAAGAGTAGAATCACCAGTGGATCAGACAATTTGATGAGCCTGTTAGTTATTTTTGGGACGGATCTGTAAAATTCTGCGGCCAATATTTTCTTTCTTTTGATTTTATTTGGTGAATAGAGTAACGGACCCACATAAGAAAGGACATATAAACAGATATATCCACCTGTTCTTGAAGAAAAAAGCCAAAAAATGGAACATATAGATGTAGAAAATACATATATAGAAAAATCCCAAAAAAAAAATATTGATGAAATAAAAGTTTTAAACAATGTATTTACCAACATATACGTAAAGCAGATTATACAAGAATGTAAATAAAAGTGTTCATAAATATATGGTATTCCTCAGTATAAAAGCAAAAAATTGTAAAAGTCATGCAATCCAATAGTGCCAATGCCTGATGACGTCATAATATGCAAATTACATGTGTGATTTTGCTCCTATCACAAACTTTATATCATACTGAAGATTCTTCTAATTTACAGTGTACCTTTATCTATAACCATATTAAAGCTACGGCGCCTAGAGGGTTAATGACATTATCTGAACTCGAACAACATCCCAAACAAAAAATCCTGCTGGTCGCCTAAGATAAGAAACCTCCATCCTAGGGTCGTGTCACTTGTTTCTCTTCACGACTCGGCAGGCAAAAAGTTTGAGACGGCTCCTAGCCCCAAATAGGTGGCGCTGTTGTTCTGTTCCTCATTAGTCAGGATGCATGAACAAAA
The DNA here is from genome assembly GCA_028564705.1 of Apricaphanius iberus. Taxonomy (NCBI): domain Eukaryota; kingdom Metazoa; phylum Chordata; class Actinopteri; order Cyprinodontiformes; family Aphaniidae; genus Apricaphanius; species Apricaphanius iberus. The sequence goes on from JAPXFQ010002687.1 coordinate 70,605, forward strand.
CTGCAAAACAAATAAAAAGGGGCACAATGTTAGGCAGTATCAATTAGGTACACACTAAATAGATCTAATCTCTCAACACAGCTTGGAGTGTGTACTCTTCCCTTAAATGGGTTAGGTATCCACAGCGTGAACCTCAAAATCAAGATCGTCAGTCACTCTTTGCTCAGCACCACAGTGACCCTTCAAAGAGGTTACACAAAGAAATCAAATCAATGGTAATCAAAAATAACAATGAAACGTTCAAATATAAACAAAATAGAATAAAAAACAAAAATAATTTCCAATCAAAATCTCTAACTTCTGAAATGATTATGTTTTCTTGATAAATCATAAAAATCTATAAATCTGTATTCTAAAAATCTATAAAAATCTGTAAAATCTGTAATCCCCCTTTTCATTATTTATCCTCAAACAATGAAAACCAAGACAAAGAAAATTCAATCATAATGAAATAATAAAAGGATAATCAATTAAATAAAATAGCAATCACTGCAAATGACCTTGATTTAAATAAATTAAATGAAATAATGAATGAATAAAAAAATACTGATAAATTGAAGAAAAATGTAAAATTCTAAAAAAAATAAACCTAAAAAAATAATGAAATAAAAAAAAAACAAATCAAACCCCTCTTTCTGTCATTGACATCCCTGGAATGAGACTGCTAAACTCCCATGGAAAAACACAAGATATTAGTGATTTAAAGGAAGTCTGGCCCCACCCCACGTTGGGCTCCAAGATTGTAATCGGATTTTTGAGACTCTTAATAAATGAGAGAGATTCCTTTAAGCGTTTGGAGGTTTTAATATTATTTGAATTGATCGTACAGGAGGACAGCAACACATCACAGCAAATGTGGAATACTGACCTGTCTTGGTCTTACAACAACAAGCTTATAATATTTCTAGCAATCTTGGTCTATCTATTCTATTCGATAAAGTACAACTCTCAAGATGAATAACAGATACTTTGTGGCGCCTTTGTCTTAGATTAGAAAGCGGAGAACTTTGTGTATCTTTAAGGATCTTTCAGATTGAAGAATCGTCTCCATGGTAACACTGGATATGGACTATCATTATCAAAAACTCTCAGTCCCTATCCTAGTGAAAAACGTCACTAAATAAGACTAGTCATTCAAACTGATACTACAACATTAAGTAAACCGGGTCACAGTTGATTACAAAGTATAGAAAGTACATAACATTAAATTATTTCCATCACAGGGATGATGCTTGTGTTACTTGGACTGTCTGTCCACCTCCAACTCATTGCTATTCATTTTACTGATTTAGACCAAAAAATTAAAACGGCATAATTTAACATGCAGGTTTTTAAGACTGAAGTAACATTTAATTTAATTTAATAACAGATGAGAAACAAAAATATAAATACAAAAGACGTGATAAATTATCAGTTCTGATTTAAAAATAATTCAACGGAACAACAGAGTTAAAGAATGTTCATCCAAAAAAATATATAGCTTAATTTGAAGACATTCTAAAAAAACTTTGAGGTTTCTTGGTGTTCTTCTCCTAATGATTCTTCCGCAGGAAAACAAAACTTGTCATTATATGGATTATATTTTTCTGTAAAGTCAGACCTTCTAGTTTCCTTTGGGAAAGTAATTGTTGTAATTGTAGTAGTAATTGTAGTAATTGTTGATAAAAAAAGTATAAGGTAGATATGATATAAATTGAACCAACTATAGAAATTTTCACGATACCGGCCTAACGCGAATACACACTTTAATAATGTCATCAGTCGGTACCTACGTACTTTGTACAGAAGGAAGCTACACTCTGATTTTCAGTGTTTGCATTGGCACTAGATATTGCAATGTTTTAATATGACGTTTCCATTTAACAGAAAAATGTTGAGCTTTAATAGTTTTTAATTCAAATATATGCAGCTTTATTTTTTAGCAATTTTAATTTGGAAATAAGTAATCAGGAAAGCAGAAATACATTTGTTTTTCTCTCCTTTAAGTTTTTATACTTCTGATCAAACATTTTCTAACATTTCATAAAATTTTGCTTGTATTTATATCTTCATCTTTGTGTTTTGAGAAATTTAGTGTTGCATTTTTGGAAAAATAAGATTAGAATAGTTTTCTATGCATTTTTCACAATGAATGTTATTTAAACGGCAACCAAACAGTAATTTTGACATATCTTAACGGAACAAAAGATTGTATTGCTGTAGCAGAGAAACAGTCTGTGTATCAAGGTGCTGGGTCAGGGTAGAATCACTATGTTCACACTGAGAGTGCCGGCCAGAGCACCACTTAAGGCCACCCAGATTATGAAGATGTGGGGCACAGAGAGTTGATCAATTTCTTTTCTCCTTTATTATTTTCCACACAATTGGTTTACAGCTTGGCGGGTATACAGGTGGAACAGTATGTGTTGGGATGTGTGTGGTTTCGTACAAAATGTCAAATATAATTCAGGTAAAACTAAGCAAAATATGTAAATAAATTTAACACCTGGCTCTCACCAGTTTATCAAAAACCACACAAATCAAATAGAATACAGACTTATTAATCACAGGTCACAATTTACCACTTTGCTATCAGTAGCCTAAACAGTGGGCAAACAAAATTCTCCGGTTTGTCAAGTCACCATGAATGTCCACATATAACTTCCAGTTCGGACGGAACTCACTACATAGCTACTTCCGCTAACAAGCTAGCACGAGTTCAAGTCCGAAAATAACAGTTTAACTAAACCAAGCGCATTTCTGTGCAACAGTAGTACTATACAAACTGTTTTTAAGCTAAATAAGTAACCAACATGCACACATTTACATAAATACGGCGCATTTACACTCTTTGCCCTGTGCCTTGGGGGCTAACAAACTATTAGCATGCCCGAGCTGACAGTTGAAGTGGATGGATTCATATGAAGAACATTCCCACTGGCAACTAATGAACTTCAACTCAAGAAAACATGTCAATAATTATATACTCACTGGTCATTTACACACGCACATACACACTCACACACACACATACACACACACACAGTCTTAAACTGTGTCACTGTGCTGCATAACCATCTGGCTCAATGCAGAGGAGAGGAAAACCCCAAAACTGCTATAATTTATTCCCTAAACTGGTCCATTCAGTAAATAAACTCAAGACTGGTGCAGGAAATGTACTTTAACAGCAAATGAAACCATAACTACTGACTTTGAGGGCTTTTCTGCAATCGCCATAAATATTGTTACTGTATATGTATTAGATTATTTTGCAATATAGATTTGAGGCCATATTACCCAGCTCTAGGTCATAGAATAAGTCTGATTCTGTCAACACTTTATAGGAGGATTCCTAGTTCTGTAATACACTCCCAGTGATCACATTCATTATGATCGGTTTCTTAAAGTATGTTGTATACAGCCTGGATTTTCCACCACCAAATGAACAGAAACTGACTGAAAAATAGTGAAACATTGTTCATTTCCAGAGGTGTGGAGATAGGGCCACCACGAAGGGTTTGTGCTCAGGACACCCATGGCTAGACCTAGTCCTAACAATACAAATAACAAAGCAGTTTATGGACACCAAAGTCAACACGGTAGTGTTTTAAAGTTAACATCACAAAACCCTGATTTCAGCCTTATAGAACAATTCTGGACAGGTGACTCAATTTTACGCATTCTGTAAGGAGAAAAATAAACCTTTATTACAACAAAGTTTTGGGATAAGTTTCAGGAAGGATATTCAAAAACATTTGACTCCATACATACATTCTAAGAGGCAATCTTAGCTTTTGTAAAATATAAAATATTTACTTTGATAAAATATTAGAAAACAAACATTTTCATGCAGTGTTTATAATGTGCTTTTACATGGGAATATGCAAACATGCTATTTAAAATGTAGTGAAATTTCATGACAAGTAGTACATTGTGTTTGAAATACTTTAAATGTCTGCATTACACCTAAACACCTAAGCACAAATAGTGAAAAATTGAATCAGATTTGTTCTGTTGGATCTGTGGAGAACACTGTACAGACTGGTGGTTGACTTCCATTACTGGTGTAAATACACTAGTAAAAAGGAAGAGTGTAAAGTAGAGCTCAAAGCCAGCTGTGGACCTGCTCCTCTAAGATCTCAGGCAACATTTAGTAGCAGTAACAGGGGGGGTGATCATGTTAGCCAGAGAAGAACCTTTTCCTTTATAAGAATCCTTTCAGTGAAGTGTGGATCCAAAAAGACGATGTAGCCTAGTTAACACTTTGCTATGACCTTCTGTAGTGGGCTCATATCAAGAAGCCCTTTCCACAGATCTAGGCATGCTGACAATATTTTTCCTTTTTTTTTGTTTGCTCTCAAACCGCATTCATCTTCCTGTCCTGCTCTTTTCCCAGACAGTTAGAAATGAGGAAAAAAACAGGAGGAAGAAAAAGAGGATGAAGAAAAGTGAAAAGAATCAGAGCTGCTGACCAGGCAGAATTGCGCTCTGTGGCACCCCAGCCAGCCACATCCATCATGCCCTGATGCTAATAGCTGTTACAAAGCACCAACCTGCAGCCTCCCTCCGCAGAGCCCCCCCCACCTCCCTCCTTCACCATCTCCTGCATGGCAGGGAGATTTGACACAGAAATGAGTTGAAACTAATGAATCTAATGACTCTCGTTGCCCCCTGCCAATAACTGCTATCATTACTGCTGCCCCTGCAAGTTGTTGCAAATTGCTCTGTTTTTACCCTGGCAAAAGCCACTTCCCTTTACTGAGGAAGCATTAGGAGGGGAACTTTTCTTTCAGTCTCCCTGAGACTGTCTGTCCCTACGGTGGCCCAGAAGGGTCGACACAACACAACAAAACCCACAGCACAACAGAAAAACAACACAAAATAAATTAAATAATAAAAAGTCACAACGGAAGTTATGTTAAAATGGCAATTCTACTTAAACGGCCAGTTGATGTCATTATTGCACTACAACTGAAGATATTGGAAAAGGGTCTGTGTGTCATGGTTGGTTTTGGATTGACTCTTAAGTTACACAGTTAAAAACGAGACTCCAGGAAAGATTTAAGGAGAGGAGAACGGACTGGACTGATGGGACTTGGAGGGCGCCGCTGGAAGGTAAGAATATGAGGTGAGAATCTTCTTCTTAGAAAAATGATGTGGAAGATTGAAGGTGAATGAATGACTCACTGGAGGAACTGGAGATCCAGACTGGTGAGGAGGTTAGGTGTGGCAGCCCAATTCTCAGCACCTGTGGAAGGAAGAGGAAATGGCTCTGTACAGTCAGGCGTTTAATACTGATAGCCAGTTTGCTGATCAGGGAGGTCTGCTTACCTTACTAGGCGACACATTTAACAATGGAGGACACGACGGACATGTTCAACATACTGCTTAGTCTGCGGCTTTTGTCAGACTCCGAAATCAACACACCATGAAAAGGAGAAATATTCTGGAGAAGTGCAGGAGAGCGGAGGACGGCATAAAGCAGCGTAAAGTCAAAGACAGGGGACCAGCTTGACCACTTATAGGGTAAGCTAATTCTAGCCTGCTGTAGTAGGCTAAAAATAAGCTAAAGCCCAACGTAAAACTGTGTAAATGCGGACGTATTAAAGTTAGTCATGTGTATGCTGTGTTTCAGATAAATGTCCTGTAAAGTCATCTCAGCAGGTGTCAACGTTTAACCAGCCTCTCTGTGGTACGAGCTTGTCCCTGCATTGTCAGAAAATAATATTTTTTGTCATCTTGTAAATCTTACTATACTGCACTCTTCTGTTTTAATTTTTTGATAAATATTCATGTCGCCACTCAATTACTGCGGACTGTATCACCAATTGTTATTTGTATTCCTTAATTTAAATTTTTTAAAGTGCATGCTTTAAACTATATAATATTCAAAATACTTTCAAAGTAACATCAGCACACTAAAGTCTGCTTAGAATCATGAAATAGCTACTACAAACTATAAATCATTCATGTTACTCATGCACAATACATGCAAATCCTATTAGTAGTTGTACACTATTTTAGTCCATTTTTTATTTTTGTCTAGGCAGGAAGAAGAGGGTTTCTATTGATCCATCTATTTTTTTATACCCAGAGGTGTCTTACTTAAGTAGAAATTTTGATTATTTATACTTCACTGGAGTAATTATAGACTGGTCTACTTTTTGCTTCTATGCCTTACATTTTCACATAATTATTTGTACTTTTTACTCCTTAAATTTTAAAAATAGCCTTGTTACTTCTGTTTCATTTAGTCTTCTTGTTTTATTAAACATAAACACAAAAACTATATCCAAAAATATCACACACTGTACACAAAGGGGTCAAGTTAGTCAAATATTTTCTATATTTGTCCTATTATTTAGTACAGTGGAGGACAAATCTGAAGGCAGCTAATTAATTTTGACAGATTACAATTTACATCCATGATAGAGTACAGGTAACTGAATCAACAATAGTGAAAAGATTCCCATATAGGCATCTGAGAATCATTTGAACCTGGGACCCCTTGGAAAATGACTGTTACCGTTGAGGCTGGTTAAAGATTAGCTTCATAGAGCCCGGTGACATAATAAGTGCATCTTGCCACGGTTTATTCTGCTGCTATCTTTCTGTTGTAATGAAGTAAATTAATAAAAAAATAACAACAAAATATTTATAAAAAAACTCTCTGTGTAGGACGCACCTGATGACTTACAGATACAGATTTAGTGTAGCTGACCACTAGCCAGAACCACTTCATAGTCCAGACAGGACAAATCAAGTGGATGTTGCCAAGTTCAAAAATGGCGATGGTAGAGACTAGGGATGCTACAATATTCGGTTCAATACGGTACCGTACAATACGCCCCCTACGGTTCAATACGTCATTTTTCACAATACACACTTCTTTATTCATTCCGCTGCATGTGCAGTACGACTATTTCTTCTTGGTATTAGTCAGATACCTGTGGGTGGTGTGGGGGGGTGGGGGGTGGGGATTGCCCGGTAGAGGAGATTTTTTTACCCTCCCGCTTGCCGTAGAAACGGTCCAATCGCTGTCTTGCCCATCCCCTAGCTGTTGGACTGCAACGGCGCTGTTAGCTCATGCTAAGAACGAGGGAAAGCCATGGCGAGTGGAGAGACGAGCGGAGAGGTGAGCAGCACAGAAAAGAGAAAATATGAAGATGCGCCAGCCAGCCGCACAGTCTGCAAACTTTGTTTTATTTCGATGCCCTACACGTTGGGGAACACAAGCAACATTAATGTTCATCTCCGGTGTCACCATCCGATGGTGTCGCCGTCGGAGAGTGGGACTGCTGCCGCCGCTGCTAAGCAGGTACCACAAGCAAAACAGCAGTCCATTAAAGATGCCTTTCAGAAACCATACAATTTCACCACGGAAAAGCACAGAACAATATCAAACGCTGTCGGGGTGTTTATCGCTAAAGCGATCGAGCCATTTTCTGTCGTTGACAACGAGGGGTTTTGTTATTTGCTAAAAACTGTTGACCCACGTTACGTCGTACCATCCCGAGCACATTTTACAACCAAAGTTATCCCTGCACTTTATGAAACGGTGCGCCAAGAAGTGGTGGACGATTTGGCAAAAGCGCTCAACTTTGCACTAACAACAGACAGCTGGACGTCCCGGGCCACAGAAAGTTACCTCAGTGTTACAGTTCATTTCTTAAAGGACTGGCAGATCAAGACAGCTGTGCTGCAAACACGTCCCCTCTATGAAAGTCACACAAGTGCCAACCTGTCGGAGGAGTTGAAAAAAGTGCTAGTGGAATGGAAATTAGAACGGCCAAACACTTCTATCCCCGTCACCACCGACAATGCCCCAAATATTGTAAATGCCGTTAATGACACTGATGGACTTGGACCACAAATTGGCTGTTTTGCACATGTAGTAAATATTGCTGCCAAGAAGGTCCTGCAAAGCAATACCGTGTCCCGCCTTCCTGGAAAAATTAGAAAAGTAATCACTTTTTTCCATAAAAGCACCACAGCACACCATGTTTTGACAGTCAAGCAAGTAATGCTGAGTTTGCCAAAGCATAAACTGATTCATGATGTTTCAACCCTGTGGAACACAACACATGACATGCTGGAAAGATATGTCGAACAACAAGCTGCCATCTACTCCGCTCTGCTCGACAAAAACCTCAAAGCTGCAAACAAAAATGTAGCAACACTGAGTGATGATGAACAAAGACTGGCAGAAGAGCTCATCATTCTGCTCAAACCACTCAAAACAGTGACCACACTGATGAGCAGTGAAACAACACCAACAACCTCACTAATCCTCCCTCTGAAGGAAAATATACTGAAGTCCATGGCCCTGGGGAATGAAAGCGCAACAATCAAAGAAGCCAAAGCAGCCATTGTACAGGACTTGAAGAAAAGATATGCATCTGCAGATCTTCAAAACTACCTCCAAAAAATTTCCAGCCCTGGATCCCAGGTTTAAAACCTTACCTTTCCTTGATGAAGCTACAAAAGCCAAAGTCTTCAAGGAACTAACAGAAGAAATCCTGGAGCAGGTAGTGTTTTATTGTAATAAAAAAATATCATCAAAAGTGCAGTGCTCTAGACATGACCTATTTTTTTTTTTTTTAGGAGAGTTCACAAGAGACAGCAGGATCTTCAACTCAAGAGGGACAACATTCTGCCTCCTCACCTCCTAACAAGAAGACAGCTACGGCAGAGTTATTTGAAGAGGTTTTTAAAAATGGAAAACAGGTCAAGCCCCTTTCTGTTTTAGTTGAGGAGGAGGTCAATGCATACAAGTTTGCACCCTGTATCCATGTGGATGCTGATCAATTCTTGTGGTGGAAAGCAAGTGAGTTCAAGTTCCTCATGTTTCCAAACTTGCACTACGGTACCTCTGTGTCCCTGGAACATTTGTTCCAAGTGAACGGGTTTTTTCCACAGCAGGAGACATTGTAAATGCAACGCGATCTCGTGTTGCTGCAGAAAATGTAAATAAACTCGTGTTTTTGCACAAACATCTAAAGATAAACGACTGAATGATCAATACTCAGGGGACAGTGCACTTTACCCATGTTTCTTTTATTTAAAAAGGTTTAAGATATTTTTTATGACGGTTGTCACAACTAAGGTGCACTATTTAAATATTTTAAGTTCATATTTATGCTAACCAGTTTTGAAGAGTGATTCTTTTTTTTGCTTGATTTTTAGTGTTATTGTTTACATCAATGCAAAGTTGTATTTTATTATGTTTCTGCAATTTATTGTTCAGAGTTACTTGCTTTTGCAATTGAAGATGTCATTTGTTATTATTTTTGTTATCAAAATAAAAAAGTGTGTTTTATTGAATAGAGGATTTCCTTTTCTTCTTTGGTTCAATACGTATCGAACCGTGGCAAAAGTGTATCGTGACATCCCTAGTAGAGACTCAGGCTAATACACCATTACAAATAGGCAACCAGTCAGTCATTCTAACTTTGCTCGATGAAACATACTAATGCTCAGTAGTCCACATACAGTTTTTTAATGTATTTGCATTACACTGAAATGCTTTCATTTTGATTAACACATGCAGCTAAAATAGGGGGCCTAGGGTATCCCTAATGTATAAATATTAGGAATTTTATATCTCATTATAGCCTTTAGTAAAAGTGTTTTTTTGGGAGGTGTGGTATGTAGTATCTATACTTCTACCTTGAGTATTGAATGTGAACACTTTATTGACACCTCTTTCTATCCTACAGGTCTGGTAACTCCAGCAGTTGTCAGGCGAGAGGCAGGTACACCCTGTACACAGCTCAAAAAGTGTCCAAAGATAGCTAATCATTTATCAATGTGTAGGCTAAATTATTTATTTGCTTTGCAATTTTTTAATTTTTTAAAATATCTTCCTAATGTTAATGGCGCATCACTGAAAAAACTGAATGTTTTTTAATTACATCATTTAAAATCATATCTGACAGATCAGGGGTCAGCAACCTTTCCAAATCAGATAACTTTTGCCCTGACAGTTATGAAGTAAAAAATGTATAGAAATTAAAGTGAATTTCCTAAATATTTAAGATTGAATATATTCAATATTCTATCTTTAGATTATTAAGCATGCAGCCACAGTTTGTGGTCCCCTGGGATAAATCATAGGATAAAACATTAGCAGGCAGTAAACTTTAAGTGCTATGGATTCAACAAACAATGTTAAAGTTAAACAAAGTACTTTCAAATCTAAAGCAGTTGCTGAAGTTACTTTACTTGATAACAGCACTTATGTTACTAATAACCTAAAAAAATTACTATATGATTTGTCTTATTTGAACATACATGTTGTTGTAGTGCTTTATCTGGACCAAGGGGCAACCTCCGCCCGCAAAATGTGAAGCAAACCAGGAAGTGGCAAAAATTGTAGTTCAGCCCTCGATCCGCTGGGGGCTGGCTCCAAAAAGGAGCAAATTCCCTTTGACTCCCCTGTTAAAAAGGCCAACTTTACAGCAAAATTAAGCATGTTTACAGCCTGGTTCAAAAAACCATTTTAGGTTAGATAGTTCAGGTTTACCATCATGACAACTCTGAGGGGGTGATTGTTTTTCTAACTTCTCCGTTTATATGTAATTTAATCTTGAAATTATTAATAATTAGGGGCGTGTCCTTTTGATTGACAGGTTCGTGTAGGCTAATGCTGATGGCTAATGGTCGCTAACTGTAGCTAATAGCTTGCTCTGTAGTCTGCTGTCCCCCTCTTCTTCCAAGGAAGCTCTTCACATCCTGGGACTAACGTAAAGACTTCAGTCATTTGGTGTTTCTGAACTCCACTATCAGTTGCCTCTGCAGTTTTTATTCGGTTTTGGATGTTAATCTGCAATTATTGGACAAATACAGCTTGCTGTGGTGTTGATTAAAGTAACATACCGTCCAAGAAGTTTCTTCCTTGAGGGGGGGGCTTTATACCGGCCTTACCAGCTATGGGGGGGTTCTGTCAGTTGGCAGAGAGGAATGCTGTTCTGGTCGGAGCTTTCATCTCTTTCTACACGCGAGTTGGAGCTGCCAACCGGTCCTGTAGCAGCAGAGCAGCAAAGTCGGCAGGACTGAGAAGCGGGAGACGGCTAAATCAGGCTGCAAGACTACATACAGAGTCGGACTCTAGACAGACTGGATGACCGCTGGTTAGATCAGTACGGGTGTAAGGAACACAGCTGGAGGCATGAATTAATGGATGTCTGAGAATTTAAGTAGTAAGTATATATACATATATAAGTCATTAGGGTCATGTACTTAAATAAAACTGTTGTGAACCTGTGATCAGGGGGAACTCAATGTTTATAGCTGGTCTGTGATATCTAGCTTCCACATTTGCTGTCACAAAACATATCTGCAGGCTTCCTGAGAACATCTCTGTGAGGTATTGCATTCTTAATCCCATATTATTATACAGTGTTTTCAATAATAATTAATGTGTGTGTGTGCTCATAAAGGAGAACAAAGCTGAGTCTATTAAAACTGAGTTTGGGAGCAGAAGAGGGAGTGAAAGGAGGAGAAAGATAACTCAAAGATGAAGCGGAGTGTTCAAGGTCTCAGAGAAGCAGAGTATGGGAAAATATGTGATTATTTTGCTGACAATGTATGTGTATGTGGCGCTATGAAAAAATACTGGGTGTGACCATATCATATGATTTTTTGCTATGTTCAATAAAAGAGACATGCCCAGTTGAAACGGGGCTTCTTCACTCTTGGGGAAGCCCGAACTTGCAGGTTCGTTCTCATAAAATTCAGATCTGTTTTGTGGTGTCTTGTGTTATTTCTTCTTTCTGCTCTGGAGCAGAGTCCCACTTGGAAAGACCCCGCTGAGGAAGGCTGGCTTCTCACAAGATAGAAGGGGGTGATTGAACAATAGAGTTTATCTGCTAAAAAGGACAGAAATTGAGAGATAAAAATATCCAGCAGATGTGAGGTGAGTCAAAAGTCTTTTATTTTTTGAGAGGATCTGAGTTGTCATGATGAATTTGTGACTGCTTTTTGCTGGATATGTTGTTAAGATAAGCCGTCCATGTCCTCACCCTCCACCGATGGTAATGGAAATAACACCATTTTAGGCCGCGTTGACCCGACCCATTTTGGTCTTATTATATTGATATGTTTTCTCCACTCAAGATGTTTCTGCGTCTAAAGTGTTCCTAGTTGAAAAACGGGGCAAAAGTCTCCCAACTGTGGTCTTCTTGCTGAAACCGGCTGCAGCCTACGTTAGCTTCAGTTAGCTCCCGACCAGCTTCTGACTAGCTTGTAGCTATGTCAGCTTGGAGCGTCAACCCTCCGCCCCCAGCCTCACAGCGGCACTCTCAGCTCCACCTCTTTTCCCATTTTTGGAGTTTCTGAGAATGACAAGGCGAGTGACGCGGACAAGATGGCGGCGGTGGGAACCGCCCAGTTGGCTTCATTTTTGCTCTTCAGAAACCTATGGGTGACGTCAACGAGGGTTTGTCCATTTATATATACAGTCTATGACGCAACGTAAGCAGATCTCCCTGATCAGCAAACTGGCTATTAGTACAATAACACATTGATCTCAAATGCGTCTCTGTTCTTGTGTTGTCCTTAATCCACATATGAAAAATCAAGCCGTCTGTCTGTTGTGGCAGTGTGTTTGTATAAATGAGCAGCTCTCTATGCGGCATGTGAAGATTAGAGAGAACTTCCAGGTCAGGCCACTTGGATCATTTCATTTGAAACAAAAAAAGAAAAATTAGAGTGTTTTCGTTTTTTCATTTTTTGTTTCAAAAGAAAAATACAAACTACATGAATGTACACGGACCCTTTTACAATATCTTCAGTTGGAGCGCATTACCGCCATCAACTGGCCATTTAAGTAGAATTTCCATTTAACATAACTTCTGTTGTGACATTTTATTATTAAACTTCCGTTGTGGCTTTTTCTTTTGCGTTGTGTTGTGAGTTTTTCTGTTGTGTTGTGAATTTGTCTGTCGTGCTGTGTTATACTTTTTTGTTTTGTGTTGAGACTTTTTCTGTCATGTTTAGTTGTGAGTTTTTGTGTTGTGTGTTTTTGTTTTGTGTTGTGTGCTTTTGTTTTGTGTTGTGAGTTTTTCTTTTGGTTGTGAGTTTTTCTTTTGTGAGTGTTTGTTTTGTGTTTTGAGGTTGTTTTTTGATACTTTCTTTTTATTGTTTTTCTTTAAACATTATACTGCACTGTGGGATAGCAAAAACAATCAAAAAAACAAAAACAAAAAAGAGATAAACAAATGTGTGAAAAAGAACAAGTTGGATCACCATGTTTCTGTAGTTTGATCCTTTCTCAATGTCAATGTAATGGTTTTTGCTCTGACAATTTCTCCCACTTGTGGCAGTACTGATCCTCTTGGGTCCTTATTCTATAGGTCAGGTGTTCCATAATATGTATTTCGTCGAAAACATTCATCCAATCGTCCTTTGTTGGTGGGTCTATCTTGTACCATTTTCTTGTAATTGCCTTTTTACAGGCTGCAATGTTAATATACATATATATATATCTTCTCTCAGCACAACATTTCCTGTAATGACACCAAGATATAATACTGTGCAGGACTTGGATACAACATAACCCAGGACTTTGCCTATAATTAAATGAACTTATTCCCAAAAATTTTGTGATCTTATTACAAAGCCAGAACACATGCAAATGATTCACGTTTAAATCTCCAAAGCTTCTCCAACATGGCTGTGGTAATAAAGTATGTTTATTTCTAATTTCGGGTGTTATAAAAAAATCTAATTAAATTTTTCCAGCAATGTAATCTCCAGACACGAGATGACTTCGTTGATTGCTCTGTTTTCCAAATTTATGACCATTCATCATCGGATATGTTCACTCCCAGCTCTCTCTGCCACTTCAGTTTTACATATGTGGTTGTATTTCCTCATGCCTCCATTATATGTCCATAGATTGAAGAGATTATTCTAAATGTCTTTGCACTGTAGACTTCAGTTATAACTTTGATTATTGAATTTTCATCCAGATTTACCCTGTGTTTTATTTTTTTATTGAAAAAGTCCCTTATCTGCAAGTATCTAAAATGGTCTTGATTACTTAGACCATATTTTTGTTTAATCTCCTGGAAGCTCATGAAATTTCCCTTTTTAATAATTGTATATATGGCTGTTAATCCATTAGGAATCCATTGTTTAAATCTTTGGTCAAGGGAACCAGGGTTAAAAGCTCTTTCTCTAATTTGTGTTTTTGTACCAGATTAAACCATATTTTTAGTGTAAACTGAGTGACTGTATTCACCTGTTTAATTACATTCATTGCTTCTTCTCTGTCTCTGATAAGACTTTGAATTTTTCTTCCTTGTACCGATTTTTCTAAATTCTTCCATTTGGCTTTGTCACACCAACAAATTACATTCCTAATTTGTGCTGCCTCAAAATATCCCTTAAAGTTTGGCAGTGCCAAACCCCCCTTATCCTTTCCTATCTGTAATGTTTCAAATTTGATTTTCGGTCTGCGACCATTCCATATGAACCTTGAAATGATTTTGTCCCACAGTCTGAATTGTATTTTGGGTATATCAATAGGTAGTGACTGAAAGAGCTAAAGAAGACGGGGTAGGACACTCATTTTTATAGTCTCTATTCGTGAACCAATGTCTAAGGGAAGGAGAGCCCACCTGCCCAGATCTCTCTTAATTTCTTTATCTAGTTTGACATAATTATGTTCATTAAGATCATCAGTGTTTTGTGTTATAGTGACCCCAAGATATTTCATTTTTGTTGCTCTCCAGTTCAAATGATATTTCTTTTGTATGATTTTGGATGGGAAATAGTTAAATGTTAAAATCTGTGTTTTGGTCAAATTTAGTTTGTATCCAGAATAAAGGCCAAATGTCTCAAGTTGATTGATTAGTATGGGAATGCAAGTGTCTGGGTCCTCTAAAAAACAGACCACATCATCTGCAAAAAGTCCTATGATATGTTCCTCTTCCCCAACCTCTATTCCTTTTAGCTTTCTATTCTGCCTGATTGCTTGCGCCAGGGGCTCTATGAAGATTGCAATAGGGTTGGGAAAAAAAGTAGCCCTGTCTGGTTGATCGTCCTAAATTTATGCTCTCGGTTAAACTGCCATTTATTTCTATCCCTGCGGTTGGGTTTTGGTAAAGCGCTTTAATACATCTGACAGCTTTGTCGTTAAATACAAATTTCTCAAGTACCTGTTATAGAAAAGTCAAAAGGACTTTCTCCATCAAGGCTTATTAAGGCTGCACATTATCCCTTTTCCAAAATAATATATAGAGTTCTCCTTGTGTTATCTTGGGCTTGAAGTCCCTTGATAAAGCCTGTCTGGTCTTCATCGATAATTTCACTAATAAAATATTCATACCTTTTGGATATAATCGAGGTATACAATTTATATTAACATTGAGTTGTGATATGGGTCTATAATCTGAACAAGTCTCACTGTTGTTTTTCTTGGGGATTACTGATATTACTGCTTCTTTCCAGGAAGGGGGTATTTCACCATATTCAACTGTGTAGTTGAATGTTTTTCGAGTAGGGGTATAAGCTGTTTATTAAATGTTTTATACCACTCCGATGGAAAACCGTCACTGCTGGGAGATTTATTTGTTTTTAGTTTGTTTATCGCTTCTCTATCTCTGCTTTTGTGATGGGTGAAGTCAGATGTTCATTCTGTTTTTTTCCAATTGATGGTAAGTCCAGTTTCTCAAGAAAAGCTATCATTTGGTCGTTGTCCGTGGATGGAGGCTGGCTGTATAAATCTCTATAGTAGTTCACAAACGGAGTTCCAATCTCTTTGGAGACATGAATTATTTGATTCGTATTCATATCCCTTATCTTTTAAATTGTCCTATCTGCTTGCTGTTTTTTCAATTGTTTTGCCAGTAATTTGGTTGCCCTTGGTCCCAGTTCATAATAAGATTGTTTTAGAAATCTGGTCTTCTTTTCAATTTTTGTGATTAGTATTTTATCTATATTATCCCTAATTTCTTTAATTTTTGGTAGCAATGAGGGGTCTTGTGTAGATTTGTGTTGTTCAGTTATAAACAGCTTCTCCTTCTCCTTTCTGTAGACCTCCTCTCTGTTTTTTTTATGTGCTGCTGTCTTGGCAACCAGTTTTCCCCTTATAACTGCTTTGAGAGCATCCCATAAAATAATAGGGGTAACCTCTCCGTTGTCATTTTCATTTTGATAGATTATGATGTCTTTCTTTAGTTCCTCCATAACGTATTTTTCTCTTGTACTTTCAGGTTAACTGTAAGGTGAACTGCACAGTGATCAGATACATCTGCTTGTTGGATTTCACATTTCTTTACCCTATTTAAATCATTCTTATTCATGTAAAAGTAATCGATTCTGGAATAGCTGTTGTTGGGGGGGAATAGTGTGTGTAGTCTCTTTTAGAAGGATGTAACTCCCTCCGTGTATCAACTATCCCAAATTCTTTAAGCGTTCTCTTGAGCATTCTAACAACCTGGTTAGTATGCTTATTCTTATTTGTCGAGTCTAAATTATTGTTCATCACAATATTAAAGTCACCACCACATATTAATACTCCATCCATTTCTAAAATCATGGTATCAAATAAGGTTTTAAAGAATTGTTTTGCACTATTAGGTGGAGCATACACGTTGACCATTGTCACCATTTCGTTTTCGAGTTTTCCTTTCACAATGATAAATCTCCCTTCTTTATCACAATTTTTTTTTGAAACATTCAAACTTCACTGAATTAGATATAAGTATGATCCCACCTCTTCTAAATCCATGACGGTATGAACTATGAAATGAGTTGGGATATCCAAACCTCTTAAGTCTCTCACTTTCCAGACTAGATAGGTGCGTTTCTGTAGAAAAATAATCTTTGACTTATCCTTCTTTAATTTGGTCATTATCTTCTGACGCTTCACAGGATTATTTAGACCATTAATATTCAACGACAGTAGTATTATACCCTGTCATTTCTGATAGGTTTGAGTGGTGATCCAACGC
Source organism: Apricaphanius iberus (assembly GCA_028564705.1). NCBI lineage: Eukaryota > Metazoa > Chordata > Actinopteri > Cyprinodontiformes > Aphaniidae > Apricaphanius > Apricaphanius iberus. The sequence goes on from JAPXFQ010002687.1 coordinate 87,545, forward strand.
TGAACATAGAAAAAACAAAACCAAAGAACAAAAGTTGAACTCTGAACAATGTGACTTCCAAAAAGGAGATGTACTTATCCATCCCTTGAGGTCCCATGTTGGTGGGAGAAGGGTTTCGTGCATCACTATGGTGGGGGCCCTCCCTAGCTGTGAGAAAAAACCCACAAATACTAGAATTTTCCAACATTTTGTTTTTGCTGCAAAACACTCCCTCTTGTCGGTTTAACTGATCCATAAACTTAAATCGTGAGTCATTATGTGTAATATGATCCAGATTTGTGTGTATCAGACTATTATCTATAGTTCAAAGGCAAATATTATTCTAACAAAAAATATAAAGATTTTTGGGATTACCCCGCGACGTAGTGTATATCTTTTCATCCATTGCAGTTCTCCTTGTGTGTGTCTCGTCTGAACTCCGTGAGCCTCTTCCTTGCACACTGAGCTGTGCTAACTGGAGTGTTGGTGGTGTTTTTGCATGACAACGCTGCGTTCAGTCGCTCCTCCACGAACGCTGCGGTGTTCGCTTTGGTCACTACCTCCACCCTGATTCCGCGTCGATTCATGTCCTGTGCTTCCTCCTCCGGTGTGCTGTATATCACCAGACCGGTGTCCCAGTTTTTGTGTTGTGTTTTTCTGTTGTGTTGTGAGGGTTTCTGTTGTGTTGTGATTTTTTTCTGTTGTGTTGTGTGTTTTGTTGTGTTGTGTCGACCCTTCTGGGCCACCGTACATCCTGATAAGCACACAGCTGATTTTGAATTAATATATTTATTATAACAATAAAATTGAGGCAATAAATCTAAGACTTTTTAACCTACATTAATTCTTCTTAAATTGAATATTTCCGAAAGAAAAAAAGATTTCACTTAAACCTCTTAGGATGAATAATTCCATTTGTTTTTCACGTTATATTTTTTTATTTATCTAAAGTAGCTGTATGTGTATGGAAATACATTTGAAAAATAAATAAACAAATTTTTAATTTCACATTTATTTATTTCCATATTTATTTATTTATTTGTTTATTTATTCCCACATTTATTTATTTATTTACAAATTTCTAGATTAAATTTATTTCCAGATTTCCAGAAGTGTATTCTAAAAAGGGAGGTGTTGCTGACACTGACCTAAAGCCTGATTGGTCAGCTTCAAGTCTCTGTATTTACACTGAAGAGGCTGAGGATGGAGGAGCATTAGCATCAGCTAGCTGCTCCGTGTGTCTGTGACAGAGTTGAGCTACTCGGCTGCTGAATCATACTGTCAGAATAATGCTGCTTTATCAGGTCTGTCCTTGACATGGAGGGCAAGCAACAACTCCTGCAAGCAACAGACAAAAACGAAGGTGCATTGGAAGGTAAGGTGCTGGGGTGCAAATGTTAACTATGGTCGGACCGCGGGTCCCCTGAATGGAAGTCAATGGAGTGATAAAAGTTATTTTCTGGTCTGCTTTGTCTTACGTCCAAAATCACACATATGCTGTACTTCGATTTAAATTATTATTAAAGATGTACATTTCAACTGTGTTTGTCAAGTGATTTGGGTTTTCTTCAATTGTAAAAATTCACTTTTAAGATGCCTACCACACTAGCTATATCACGTTAAACACTCAAGAGCTTGTAGAGCTTCTCCTCCATGCTGGCTCTCACTCTACCGACTGCTTTACCCCTACATAGCTGCTACTTTCCACATGATCGGGTTTATAGAGGTTTTTCTCCATGTTTAATGCTACTTACTTCGTGCTGGAGGCTACGGCCCTCGCTCTCCTTCTTCTGCAGTTGTAGTCCTCTTAACGTTTTTACACAAAACCAAAAGTATCTTTTGACGCTGGTCGAAAATCTGTTTTCTCTGCATCGGAAGTAGTTTTTAAAATTCACGGACATCACACGTTCGATCCACGGCGCATCTCAAACTGGACCAGAAAATAACTTTTATCGCTCCATTGACTCTCATTAATGTTTTTTTGGCAGTAGTGACCCATGGACCGGAAGTAGAAGGTCGTGACTTAGGCTCCCCATTGAGGGCTTACCCTCTTTAGGCTTCTAGCTAAGCTAGTGGGAAGCCCCCAAGTAGCACCTCACAACCTAGCGCTCAGTCCGCCTTTGCATCTTTTCTTATGTTTTTGACAACAGTTCACAAGCACCTGTCCATGTCTCATGCAGAATTACCTACTCAGGACCATGGTCAAGGGAGCCAACACTTGTGGAAATAGGCAGTAAAAGCTGCCTTGCAGACGAAAACAATGTAATGATGACGTGGGAGGCTTTAGCCATAAAAGTTATTATTTATTACCTACCCACTACTTTTCCAAACTATTTCCAGAATGAATATAATGTTACTGTCAATCTTTGGAAAAATATGAAGTCCAGTACTTCACAATACCTATGTTTGGGTCACTTTCAGGGATGTATGAAATTGAAATTACTCAATTCAGTAGATGTGTAAATAAATAAATTAATAAATGCACGAATAAATAAATGTGAACATAATTAAATAAATGTTTAAATAAATAATTAAATGAATGTGGAAATAAACATATATATATATATATATATATATATATATATATATATATATATATATATATATATATATATATATACACGTGTAAATAAAAAATACACAATAAAATTATTTAAAATCATAAATACATAAATGTGGAAACATGTTACTAGTTCTTTCATGCATTCCCACATACACTTATTTAGTTCTTTCTTTATTAATTTTTAAATATTTTATTGAACCATTTATGTATTCATTACCGTATTTATTTATTTAGTTTTTCATTTAATAATTTGCAAATCTATTTCAAACCGATTTATTTCTTTATTTCTATATGTAATTTTCTCTATTTATATATTTACAAATGTATTTGACTTTTTTTATTTATTCCTGTAATTATTTATTTCCAAATTGACGTTTTTTAAAAATAATTATTTATGTATTTACAAATGTATTTTCTCACTTATTTATATATTTATATCCACTTTTATTTATTTATTGTTGATTATGGCAGAGTTGGTCTTCCATATCTGTGATGAAAAATATTAACGTTATTCTATAAAGAGGGAAACTTGTTGAAACTTCTATATCTTACTGAAATGACATGTGTGACTGCTAAAAATGAGCAAAGTATCTATTAGTTAGGCTCGTCAGGATGTTTGAACTTGGGAAGTCAGGATGTTTGCAAAGTAAAGAAAGGTAAATCTTATAGACAGGCATGCAAGTTTCTGCCATTTTTATTGCTGTAATAGAATGAAATTGATTATGAAAACAGAGTTTACATACTTTCGAACATGCCCTTTCTTAATAAAATGTATAGATTTTTTTTTTATTACTCCATTGAAATAATTTTATTTTTAAAGAAAATGTTTATGTCATTTCCTGACAAAACTTATCTTCTTTGTTAACTATCAATTTAAAATCTCAATCTGTCAGGACAATATTGGTGAACAAACAAACTTGTTCCTGGGTGGCTGATGTTCATGGTTACAGCTGATTTGCATCAAATGATGTGAAACACAACATTTCTATTGTATTTTCAGAATATCAGGGACGAGGCTAAAATACAAACTGCATCTCAAGTTTTTCCCATCGAGTTTTTAACCTTTAAGAAACAACCCTACTTCTTAATTGATTAAGCTGCATATTTTTCTTTGAGTACAAGAATGTCCCATTTGTAATAACTGTGACTTATTACACAAACATTTCCCTTAGAAACATGAGTTCCATGTTTTGGTTGATAAGAGTTAAAGCTAAAGAGTTTTAACACTTTTATTATAATGAAACAGTGATACAGAACTACAATATGTGGGACGATTAAAGGATTATTCTATTCTATTTTGCCTTGTCTCCATCCAGTGTTATAAAATAAAAATAAATGCTTAACTTTATGTTGTGAGCTAAATTTTGTAAATAGTTATGTCTAATATTAACTTAACTAGAAAAGAAAACTGCCTTGGATCTTTATCTGTTTGTTTACTCCTGAATCAGAATCCTTGATAGAGAGCCCAGGCCTCTGCTCCTCACTCTTGGCAGCCTTTTCTTCTGTTTGTGTCACACAGTGATCTTCACCCTAAAACCATAATTTCTGCCAAACCCTTGCAGCATCACACCATTGGAATTGAGCCAGGGACCTATGCTAGAGCGAGCCCCTGCTTGCTTGCCAAGGTCAACTGTATTTACCTCTACTTCAGGCTTGTAAGGGTGGTGATGGGTGAGGGAAAGTAGTAGACCCGAAGGGATGGAAAAAAAGAGAATTTATGTTATGAAAATTGAGGTCTTATCCAAGTTTTATCTGATTTAGTAAAGACGGAGTCAGTCTGATTATTCAGTAATACGTTCTGCCATGATTGGACTGTCATGGTATTTGGTGGGATTGTAGAGCAGTGCTGAATTCAGCATAGACATTTTTTAAAAACCCATCAAGTCTTGGTAGAATTTTTTTTTTTATTAGGTGAATTTTGCCTAGTTTCTGTGGTGTGCCATTTATTAAAGCAAATAATTCTAAATTTATAGCAGTTTTTTTCCTCCTTTTATACAATCAAAACTATAAAAAAAAACATGTCAATTTCAGTCATTTTTTTTTCTAGGATGTGAAAAAACAGAAGATGACCAATGTGCTAAAAATAATAGTATAACAAATAAACAGTATAAACAATAACATAAAAAAGACAAACTAAACAACAAAGTAAATATAATTCCAAATACCACTTGGAACTGATATTTTTGGGCTTTATATTCTGTTTAAGTTCAACACTCTAAAGATGAAGAACATAATATTGAAATATTAAAAATATTACAATAAGAGCGTTTATTTCCTGTTTTGGGGAACTGGAGAATGTGGTGTGACATTTGATTGCTAAGTGTGTATGACGGTCCGTGTAACGCTTGTCAGTTCATTATTCAATTTGCAGCACCTCCTGCCGCAAATAGAAAATTGAGCAGTCGTTTCGTTTTTCATTTTTCACTCGTTCAGCCGAATAGAAAATTGAGCAGTATTTTCGATTTTCACTGTGTCTGCTATAGTCGGCAAATGGCCCTATTCATTTATTATAAAAATATGTAATTGACCTTTTTTCATTTCAATTTCGTCTTGGATTGTACCATTATGAGATGAGGTGAGACCGGGCGGTGCAAGTGAATGCACGCGCCGAAAGTTTCCGCGCGATCATTGACGTTCTCAATTGTTTATCTGGTGGCGGCCACGACCTGATGGATTCACAGTTTAGTCTTCACAAAGGCATAAAACGCCTAAACATTTCTGCCCGGGACTTAAATCGCGACAGAATTGTGTTCATATTTCAGGTATGTCAATTTAAAAGAATTTGTTCCAATGTAGGCCTAATTTTGTGTTTAAGTTAGCAGATTCCCTTAACTTGGCTCATCACGTTATCATGGCTGTTTTCCATAAATTTTATAAATGTTTTTCATGTGTTACAATCATGTGGTCTGTGGGGGGGGGGGGGGGGGGGGGGGGATACGTTGGGTAAGGGGGTGTGAGGGTTCAGGTTGCATAAGGTTTGGGGAAAAAACTAAACTATTTTAAAATTCAAGAATGCAAAAGTTAATAAAATTAAGCCCGCACCAGGCATATTCTCGTGCGTTTTTCACCGCGGTCACGCCATCCCCGCTTCTCGCCATTAAAAAATGACATAGGCGTATATTCAACTTAGTACGGCAAGTCGGGTTTGACTGTGGCAGCAGCGGTGCATTCAAATGAACCTTCATATTATAACAGCAACAACGAAAAAATGACAAAGACATGATTAGATTTGGTCCATGTTTCCTGTGGAAAATAACACATTATGAAACTGCTTCACTGCAGTATATTGGATTTATGACTTTTTAAAAACATAACAGTATCACATTGACTCCTATGCAGGTGGCTTTTGAAATGGCTTCAAAATTAACTAAACACAGTGTTATCAGCAAATTTCACCCTCATGTGGTTCAACAGGCATTAAAGGATGCATGTTATACTTTTGATGTAATTTTACTGCAGAATTGCTAAAGAATTAAATGATCAGTATGGCTGACTCCAGTGCCAGGGACAGTGTCATATCCAGAGGTCAGGAGTGCATTTGATCTGGTAGAAGATTTATTAAATGCACCATATTGCATGTTGAGCCATTTATATTCAAGCTGTTGGTTATCCTATTTCATAAATTAAATTTGCATAATGAGAGTGTAACAACACAGTAACAGCGAACCTCTGCACTTCCCTTGAAAAATTATTGAATATAGTGGTTGACAGAAGTTAAAACAAAAAACAAAACAAAAACCCTCTAATGGGAGAATGAGAACAAAGTTAATCATATAAATAATGTATAGATTCATAGAATGGTGTGTACTGTACCTTTTTGTGTTCTTTAATTTGTCCACTTCACACAATTTCATTTTTCCTCTTCAGTTGTCAGCGCTGTGGGGGGGACAGCTACACAGTTGGGGTGGTACCACAAACTGCAGGTGCTGCACTGGACCATCACCTTGCAGCTGTGTGAGGTCCTGCAGATGCAGAACATCCACCTCCACTGTGTTTCTTTCAGTTCAGGCTGTTTGAAGGTGTACTGTAATTCTGGTGCATGTCTTCTCTGTAGGGCACTGTACAGTGTCCTTCTCATGAAAATGGCACTCTTCTGACCAGATTCCCTCACACAGCACTGAGGCGAAGGCCACTGCAAAGAGGCCACAGCTGCTTGTTGACTGCTGGAGCTGGACTGCAGGTCTTCAGATGACAAATTGTGCAGCACAATGCAAACATGCAGCACAATCCGACCAGAAGAGTGCCCTTTTCTTGAGAAGGATATGAGAAGGACACTTTTAAACTTCTGTCAACCACCTGCCAAAATCCAAGATGGACTGGTTTGCACTGTACAATGGAAATAAACCTTATTTGAGATTATCACAGTTTCAATAATTTTTCAAGGGAAGTGCAGAGGTTTGCTGTTACTGTGTTGTTACACTCTCATTATGCAAATTTAATTTATGAAATAGGATAACCAACAGCTTGAATATAAATGGCTCAACATGCAATAATGGTGCATTAATAATCTTCTACAGATCATGGTGATAGGGTGGCGGGGGGGGGGGGGCTGCCTCGGGATATGAACACTGCCCTGGCACTGGATGTCCAGCCATACTGATCATTTAATTCTTTAGCAATTCTGCAGTAAAATTACATCAAAAGTATAACATGCATCCTTTAATGCCTGTTGAACCACATGACGGTGAAATTTGCTGATAACACTGCGTTTAGTGGATTTTGAAGCCATTTCAAAAGCCACCTGCATAGGAGTCAATGTGATACTGTTATGTTTTTAAAAAGTCATAAATCCAATATACTGCAGTGAACCAGTTTCATAATGTGTTATTTTCCACAAAACATGGACCAAATCTAATCATGTCTTTGTCATTTTTTCGTTGTTGCTGTTATAATATGAAGGTTCATTTGAATGCACCGCTGCTGCCACAGTCAAACCCGACTTGCCGTAATAAGTTGAATATATGCCTATGTCATTTTTTAATGGCGAGAAGCGGGGATGGCGTGACCGCGGTGAAAAACGCACGAGAATATGCCTGGTGCGGGCTTAATTTTATTAACTTTTGCATTCTTGAATTTTAAAATAGTTTAGTTTTTTCCCCAAACCATATGCAACCTGAACCCTCACACCCCCTTACCCAACGTATCCCCCCCCCCCACACAGCAATTAACACATGAAAACATTTATGGAAACTGCCATGGCCACGTGATGAGCCAAGTTAAGGGAATCTGCTAACTTAAACACAAAATTAGGCCTACATTGGAACAAATTCTGTTAAATTGACATACCTGAAATATGAACGCAATTCTGTCGCGATTTAAATCCCGGGCAGAAATGTTTAGGCGTTTTATGCCTTTGTGAAGACTAAACTGTGAATCCATCAGGTCGTGGCCGCCACCAGATAAACAATTGAGAACGTCAATGAGCGCGCGGAAACTTTCGGCGCGTGCATTCACTTGCACCGCCCGGTCTCACCTCATCTCATAATGGTACAATCCAAGACGAAATTGAAATGAAAAAAGGTCAATTACATATTTTTATAATAAATGAATAGGGCCATATGCCGACTATAGCAGACAAAGTGAAAATCGAAAAGACTGCTCAATTTTCTATTTGCGGCTGAACGAGTGAAAAATGAAAAACGAAACGACTGCTCAATTTTCTATTTGCGGCAGGAGGTGCTGCAAATTGAATAATGAACTGACAAGCGTTACACGGACCGTATGACATTTGATTTATGTGATATTTAACACAGCCTGCTGAAATTCAAATGTTAAGTTTATTCATATACATTGCTTAGTTCTACCTCTATTTGTTATTTTACATACGGGACCACACATACATTGTGAATGTGAGTGTGGAGTTCAAAACAAAAACTTAATTGATTTATCCTATATTTAATTTTTAAAAAGAGCAACTGCATCTAGATTTGTCCTTTTATTTACACTGAAAATTGTAGTTTTTTTGGTCAAATCTAGAAATGGTGATTATGTGACAGTGTGGAGGTCCTGTCACTATGGCTCCGTTTGATCATGTGCCCTGGCTGCTTGGCCACAGGGATTCCCTTTGGCTGACTGGTCAGCGCACATGACTTTCACCTGGGAGTTGTGGGATCAAATCCCCGCCCAGGCCCTCGTTGTGTACCATGCCACATTTGGCGTTGCTGGCAGGATCTTCACCTGGGAGTCGTGGGATCAAATCCTGCCCAGGCCCTTGTTGTGTACCATGCCACAATTAATTCACACCTACACTGTAATTAATTAGATTTTTTTTTAAATATTGTTTGACAGCCCAACTAAAAACAAAAATAAGAGGGTATTTGGACAAAGTTTGTAAGTTTTCGATTCTTTAATCACTGTTTCAAGCACTCTTTAAGCACCGGTTAAACAAGAGTTTATTCCTCTCCGTTTTGACGGAGACAGATTGACACAGCACCATTATCCATCAACGCAAGGGCTCTCTTTTCCCTATACAAGGACGGACGGAGTAGAGCCCCATTTTCTAACTTTCCGTCAACGGAGAGCATTTTCCTGTGATTGGTCAGTTCAGCAACAGCCAGACATACTGTAGTTTCACAAGAACGGGGCTCTATAGTCCACATGCTACATGCTTTATATTGAAAGGACAATTGATCAAATATGATCTTTTGGCGATTTTAAACACAAGGAGGTATAGTGACAACAAAACTGGCTGCTGTGTTTGATTCCATGCGTTGTTTGTATTGTATGAGTTGCACTTCTAGTAAAAAGCTTTACAGCTTAATTAAACTGTATGTCATCCATTGCTCCTTGAGGGGGAATATGTTCACAAGCTGAATAAAAAACCTCTAATTAACCAGAAACTATGATTAAATGGTTGGTAGACCATACCAAAGTTAGCACTCCCTGCTTTCCTGGTTGGTAATTGGCTTGCAACACAGAAAAAAAAAATTGGAGAAGGGAGATACAAAGTACAATGAACGAAAAACGTCTATGTCAATATGTCTGCGTCTGGCTGCAAAGTTGCTGTTGGAGCAGTATAAACTAGGCTTAAGTTAACACCAGCTAATAACAATTTTCTTTATCACTGAGCCAAAAGGAAGTAATATTTTAGCAGTTGAAGCATAGTGTAGCTGGTAGTGGGACATTGTGAACATTGCGACATTTGCTTTTACACTTCCTGTTGTCACTGCTGAGATCCTCGGAGCTGCTTGGTGTTTGGTGCTCAGATTCTCTTCGACTGATCTATTTTTCTCTTTGTTGAGGTCTTTCTAAGTTATTTTAACACCCAAGCACACTACTACACTTATTTCCAGTTGTTGTAATTTATGTTTTGGGAACCCTTTGCGTTTCACACAGTTGTTCTCGGTATGGTAAGATCTTGCTAGCTCGTTAGCTTAGCTTCATAGCAGCTGTGGCTACTTGTCTTCCGTCTAGCTCTCTTTCTCCCTCTGTGGCTCCTCTCTCCTGTTCTCTGTGTCAGATCTTTAGTTACTCCGCCACCCCATTTAGTGATAATGGTAAGTGTAATAAATGTAGCATTTTCATAGCATTGGAAGCAAGTGTTTCAAAGTTACAAGCAAGGCTCTGCGCTGTTGAGAATCCAGTAAATAGCCGAGGCCCCTTAACCAGCACGGAGCCAACAAGGATTGAATCACCTAGCGGTCCTCCAACAGAACTCACGCAGCTGGGATCTCTGGCCGGCTGGGTGACGGTACGTAGAAAGCATAGTTCCCGCCCATAGGGCACCACCTACCTGTTCGCGTTTAGCCGCATGCTGTCTTTTCAGCGATGGTTGTCTGAGTAGTGTTCAGCAAAAAACGTGGGCTACATTGATTATTAGAAAACTTTTTTGGGAAAACCTGGTCTGATCCGGAGAGACGGCAGAGTCGTAGTTTAACCCACCTCTCTGCAGCTTCTGTACTGTTACCCACTCAATACCCCATTGAGACGGTGCCTTGCCCACGGCCAAAATCAAATATACTAAAAGTTAACCTGACAAAAGGTAAGTATGAAAATCTCATTAAAATAAATACGACTCGGACCAAACAAGAAAATAGGGCAATTAGATTTGGTTTACTAAACATAAGATCCCTTTCCTCAAAGACTTTATTAGTAAATGACTTGAAATTTATTTATTTTACCTATCAGAAACCTATTTGCAGCAGGATAATTTTGTGATTATAAATGAGTCAACTCCTACCAATTATCAACATTTTCACATTCCTAGAAGTACTGGGCAAGGAGCATGAGTGGCAACCATCTTTCATTCAGATTTGCCCTTGACCAATTATTAACTACAGCTCTTTTGAACATCTAATCATTAGTTTTCCTCATCCAAGCTGCAAAACCTTAAAACCACTTTGTTTGTGGTTTTATATCATCCACCAGGCCCTTACTCTCAATTCTTGGACCAGATCTCAGATTTTTTATCTGATTTAGTTTTAAACACTGATCAGGTAATTATAATAGGAGATTTCAATATTCACATGGACATTGAAAGTGATAGCCTAACTGCAGCCTTTAATATTATATTAGACTCAATTGGCTTTACTAAGAAAGTGAAGGGACCCACACACTCTGGTCAATGCAGTTTAGACATTGTACTGACATATGGCATTGAGTGTGATGAACTAATAGTCCTCCCACATAACTCAGTCCTATCTGACCTTTTGTTTTAATAAACTTTGAATTTACCCAACGTTCCAAAATCTGAAAGAAAATTTAATTACAGTAGAACTTTATCAGACAGTGCTGTAACAAGTTTTAAAGAATCTGTTCCATTCTTGTTGCCCTATTCGTCTCAGAATACCACAGTGAATGGCAGTAATTCCAACACTAACCCTTCAGAAAATTATGGTCTGGTTCAAAGTATTACTTTCTCACTGCGTTTGGCACTAGACAGTGTAGCCCCCTTAAAAAAGAAGGTAATCAGCCATGGGAGGCTGGCTCCCTAGTTTAGTGCAGAGTTGCGTACTTTAAAGCAGAAAACTAGGAAACTGAAGAGAAAATGTTGCTCTACACACTTAAATGATTCCTTTCTAACCTGGATAAATAGTCTACTACTTTATAAAAACGCCCTTTGACAAGCTGGAACAGCATATTTCTCATCATTAATAGAGGTAAATAAAAACAATCCTAGGTTTCTTTTTAGTACAGTTGACAAACTTACACAGAGTCAAAGCTCTGTTGAGCCAACTATCCCCCCTTCTCTCAGTTGTGATGACTTTATGGGCTTCTCCTTAAATAAAAATAATTATATTAAAAATAAAATCATTGGCATTCTCCCAAACATGATTAACTCTCGTTCAGTAAATGAGGCAGTATCAGAGAGAACTGTAGAACCATGTGGGCTGAGTGTTGCTCAGCCCACATGGTTGCACACTTGTTGCTCTGCTGTCTCCTAACCTTTTTTAAAGGTTAGGAGACAGGTTAATGTTAGTAGCTATGCTGTTTAGGCTAGGCTGTTAGAGGACATTATTAGGGTCTGTTCCTACTTTTTCTCCTACTTCTCCCCAACTGCATGATGTGCTGTCAGTTCAAGCGCTAACCTGCTTTCTCTTAGTCTCTTCTTATAGTAGGTGCTCCTGACCCGCCCTGCTTGACGACCCTGACTAAGATGGCATTGCAGTGACGGAAAGTTCTCCACGTCCTGCAACAAACTTCTGCATCAGTTTGTTGCTCTTTCTGCGTCTCTGTTCTGTGTCTCTGTTCTGTATTCTCCAAACCACAGACGGTCTCGGCAGATGACCGCTTGTGCTGAGCCTGGTTCTGCCGGAGGTTTCTTCCTGTTAAAAGGGAGTTTTTCCTTTCACTGTCGCTTCGTGCTTGCTCAGTGTGAGGGATTGCTGAGAATTACACGACGCATTCTTCTGTGGTTCTCTAATTTCTACATTAAACATTGTATTGTAATAACTCTTCTTTTAAAGTGCCTTGAGATGACATCTGTTGTGAAACGGCGCTATATAAATAAACTGAATTGAAACTGAATTGTTTATGTCTGTACCATTTTGATTCTGATAAACTTTCGGAATTATCACAAATATTACCTTCATCTAAACCCTCCACTTGTATGTTAGACCAAACGCCAACCAAATGATTTAAGGAAGTGTTCCCTCTGGTTACTGGCCCTATTCTAGACATGATGAATATATGTTTAATAAATGGATATGTGCCTCAGGAATTTAAGGTTGCTGTAATTAAACCTTTACTTAAGAAACCCTCACTGGATCAAGATGACTTAGCTAACTACAGACCTATATCTAACCTTCCTTTCTTATCCAAAATTCTTGAGAAAATAATTGCTAATGAGTATGTGAGCATCTAAACAGCAACAAACTGTTAGGTTTTAGAGCTCATCATGGCACTGAAAAAGCACTGCTAAAATTTACGAATGATATTCTAATGGCCTCAGATAATGGATTTGTGACCTTTTCTGGTCTTATTAGATCTCTGTGCTGCATTTGACACAGTCGATCATAATATTCTCTTAGAAATGCTTGAAAATGTCGTAGGGATCAAGGGAACAGCACTAGGCTGGTTTAAATAATATCTGTCCGACAGATTCCAGTTTGTTCATGTCAATGATAAATCTTCTTCATACTCAAGGATTACTTGTGGAGTACAGAACAGGGTTCTGTGCTTGGACCGATTCCCTTTACTATATATATGCTTCCGATTGGTGAAATAATAGACAAAATGCAATACATTTCCACAGTTATGCAGATGATACACAATTATATTTATCCATAAAACCTGATGAAACCAATCAGTTAGGAAGATTAAAAGCATGTCTGGAAGACATAAAAGCCTGTATGACTTTGAATTTTCTACTTTTAAATTAAAGACAGAAGTTGTTGTCTTTGGAACAGAACCTTTAAAAAGGAAACTGCTGTATCAATCATTTAATCTAGACATGACATTTAAATCCCATATTAAACAGGTTTCTAAGATTTGTTTGTTTCACCTCCGGGATATTGATAAAATTAGAAACATCCTGTCCAGGAGTGATGCAGAGAAACTAGTCCATACATTTGTTACTTCAAGGGTGGACCAAAATGCTGCAGCAAGAGTTCTGATGTATAAAAAGAGAGATCACATTTCTCCTGTTTTGGCTTCTCTCCACTGGTTCCCTTTTAAATCCAGAATAGATTTTAAGATCCTCCTCCTTACTTATAAATCTCTTAATAATCAAGCTACATCGTACAGAGGTCTGATTTTTCCATGTTCTGTTCTGTTCTGTTCCTAACAGAGCACTTTGTTATCGGAATGCAGGTCTAATGGTAGTTCCTAGGAGTTCTAAAAGTAGAATGGGAGGCAGATCTTTTAGTTATCAGGCTCCTCTCCTGTGGAACCAGCTCCCAGTTTTAGTCCGTGAGGCAGACACTCTGTCTATTTTCGAGACTAGGCTTAAAACCTTTCTTTTTGATAAAGCTAATAGTTAGTGGCTTAGGTTATCCTGAGCTATTTTTTTGTAGTTATGTTGCTATAGGCTTAGACTGTTGGAGGACAGACTGACCACTTTTCTTCTCTCTTCTACTTTTTTCTTCTACCACTCTCCAGATATATTTTTTCTGCTGTTATTGCGATTGTTAACCCAGTTTTCTCAGTATTTTTACCCCCTATAGAAGCTCCACATGGTCTGGTACCCTACTCAACTATAATGCCCCCTGCTGGATGGGGAACATCGGTCCAGATGATGCTCAGAGTCACCGAGCATCCTCAGTGCTGTCTTTTCTCTGTCTTCTCAGACCCCCAGGCGGTCGTGTCAGATGACCGCTTGTACTGAGCCAGGTTCTGCCGGAGGTTTCTTCCCGTTAAAGGGGAGATTTTCCTCTCCACTGTCCCTACATGCTTGCTCAGTATGAGTGATTGCTGAGGAATTGCTGTGGTTGGAGTCTGCATGATTTGGGCACAACCTTATGTTGATGACTCATCGCAATTTGCTGGGAGTCCTTACATAAAAAACTTTTAACTGATTGGAATGTTTGTGTAATTGTATTGAAATGACTTTTGTTGTAAAGTGCCTTGAGATTACATTTGTTGTGAATTGGCGCTATATAAATAAAAGTGAATTGATTTAATAGAATTTGAACCATTCCTCTGTAGAAGTAGCTACTACTACTACTTTAAACAGTCTCACCTGAACTCTGTCATTTTGTTACCCTGGTATTTAAGATGCATCACTTAGACTCTATTTCCCACTTGTTTGCTATGGTCTTGGTAATTATTGCCTTAAACTAACTTCCTAATAAATATGTTTTCTTTTTCTCATTTCTCTCTGGTCATAGATCCTTCTGGAGCAAACCCTAGGTATTGACCTGTATGAACTTAAAAAATTACGGCATCCCTCTGAGAACCCACTTCTGTAAGAAAGAACTTGCGGAAGCACTTACATTTTTACAAGAAGCTGTGGTATCGTCTTTGCCATCAACTTGATTCCCCATTAATATCTCCGGATGAGCTTCTAGTAGAAATGAAAGAGAAACAAATAATAAATTATCTGGAGCAGCTGCCTGTCTGCCCTCCGCAACCACCATAGGAGTTTCCGCTCACCTGCCTTGCATTTCCTCAACTTGCAATAAAGTAATATTAACTTTCAAGACTCACCGGAGTCATAGTAACCAATGTCTCTGACTTCAAAATTCAATTTCTGATCTCAGCCAGTGGACACAGGACTTAAAAAAAAAATTCTAGTTGTCTCTGGCCCTACTTATGAGTCACAATGTATCTACAAACATGACAGAAGAAGACGGCATTTACTTTTTCACATGTAGCTTGGTTGGAAGATTTAATTGGTTGTTATATAATGTTTATTTTTAGCTTATATTAAAATCTTTTTGTCCTGAGAAACTCAAATGTGACAAAACAGAGAAAGCAGATGAAAGCTATGAGGAAGCAAACATTTATTTACAGCAATATGACATGTAAACATTTCAATTCTCTAGCACTAACGTCCCCATGTCCTCACTAGAACCAGGAAAGTAGAACATATCACCCCAGTTCTTAAGTCCTTACACTGGCTCCATGTAGCTCAGAGAATAGACTTTAAAATACTCCTACTAGTTTATCACTGAACGGTTTAGCACCAAAGTATGTTGGAGATATGTTGTCACTATAGTAACCCAACAGACCACTCACGTCCTCCAACTCTAGCTTACTAAACATTCCTAGAATTTGAACTAAACAAGGAGAGGCAGCTTTCAGCTTCTACGCTCCACAAATCTGGAAAAAACTTCCAGAAGATTGCAAAAAGTGTGAGTGTGTGTAATAATGTCAGTGTGTGCGTCAGTAGATGCAGGTGTGTGGGAGAGAGGAGACTCTGTTGACATTCTTCTCTGAGACATTTGATTAGGTACGGGTTGAAGGTCTTCATGGGAGCCAAAACAGTAATTATTTGGATAGCAGGGAGAGAGCAAATATTCCTCTCTGCCCTTTCAGTCTGTCAGTGGTTTCTTTTATAATCTAATTCAGACAAATTGTAGTTCAAATTAAAGTTCCAAATCCAAATTAACTCCCAGATTAAAGTTCCAAATCCAATTAATTTCCAGTTGCCCCAATCCGCACTGACAGTTTCTCCAAGTCCGATGACAAATTGCGGATGAGTCCCAGAGCGCCGGCCAGATCGCCTCTTACAGCGTCAGTTCTGCGTCCCAGGTCCCCCAGCATTTGGTTCTGAGTCCCATCAGTACGTATCAACGCATCCAGTTGTTCCTTCAGCCGTCCAATCGCTTCCAGAACAGTGACCAATCTTGACCATGTTTCAGATCTTTGTTGCTTCATTTTCCGGTAGTTCCAGTAACTGCCCATTCCGATCAGAAGAAACCCGATCACCATGATTGCGAATAGATACAAATTTTCAGCATCCTCTTGGGAGAGTAATGACAGACACAACGGCTGAAACTTTTTCCAAGCGTCCAGCACATAGCCCGCCGGATACGTCTCCGCAGGACACCCCAGTTGACCCTTACCGGCGCTTCGTAGAGTTGAGTAGATTTTATTAATAGCATTCAGAAACCAGCTGACCCTTTCCATCTTCGCTTATTCAGTTTGGTTTCGGAGGAAATTGCCTAAAAGATACTCCAGATAGAGAGACAGGAGAGCTGTGGGATAAGACACAGGAGGAGGAGGGAGGGAAAAAGTGTTCGTCCTCGCTGAGAGCTGAGCAGAAGGAGTTGGAAAGATCTGCTTGATGGACTCAGCTGTGTTGGTTCGGGCTCTATCTAAAGCCTCGATGGGGTCCTTCTATAGCCTGGTAATGACTCCAGTTTTTACAAAAAATAGATAAATAAACCAAATGTCTGAGCCCTTAATATAATGCAGTTTCATTGTGGTACTTGGTGCAGTTCAAATTTACTGTCGGAATCCTGTTTGAGATAAGGCTCAGCTGTTTTTCTTAATCAGAGCGGCTCTGCACAGGAGAGTAGCGGGGTGGGGGAGAGCAGGGATGGGGGGATGCAGGAAGCAGGATTATATAATGTATTATATATTACAATACATATAGTATCATACATATAATATATTATAAGCTTTTTTTTCCCTCTCTTTGTATTGAGACAATGAGTCACATTATTGGATCCAGTGTTCCCTCGTCCGGACGCGGGTCACCGGGGTCCCACTCTGGAGCCAGGCCTGGAGGTGGGGCACGTTGGTGAGCAACTGGAGGCCGGGCCTGGCCAGGGTTAGCCCGAAGAGGCAAAATGGGCCCCCCTTCCCATGAGCTCCCCACCTGTGGGAGGGGCCATTGGGGTAGGGTACAGTTCAAGATGGGCGGTGGCCAAAGGCAGGGACCTTGCATTCCGATCCTTGGCTGCAAAAGCTGGCTCTTGGGATGTGGAACCTCTCTGATGGTAGAGGAGCCGGAGCTGGTGTGTGAGGTTGAGAGGTTCTGATTGGACATCGTCGGCCTTGCCTCCATGCACAGCTATGGCTCTGGAACCCATCTCCTCGAGAAGGGTTGGACACTCTTCCACTCTGGAGATGCTCCCGTTGAGAGGCGCCGATGGACGGTGGCCAAAGGCGGGGAACTTGCATTCCGATCCTCGGCTGCAAAAGCTGGCTCTTGGGACGTGGAACCTCTCTGATGGTAGGGGAGCCGGAGCTGGTGTGTGAGGTAGAGAGGTTCTGACTGGATTCTGATTCTGACTGGGATTCCCTCATTCTTCTGGGGGACTTCAACACTCATGTGGGCAATGACAGTGAGACCTGAAGAGGCTTGGTTGGGCGGAATGGCCCCCCCGATCTGAACCCGAGCGGTGTTTTGCTATTGGACTTCTGTGCTCTTCATGGATTGTCCATAACGAACACCATGTTCAAGCATAAGGGTGTTCAATTTGTGCACTTGGCACCAGGACACCCTAGGCCGCAGCTCGATGATCGACTTGGTTGTCGTCTGCCACCAACACTGTTTACAGTGTGGGTGGTGTGCTGTTGACCTCAACACAGGACATCTTGGGTCGGTGGGTGGACTACTTCAAAGATCTCCTAAATCATACCTTCCTGTTTGGAAGCAGGGTCTGCGGACTTTCGGACAGGCTCTCCAATTTCTAGTGCTGAGGTTGTTAAAAAGCTCCTTGGTGGCATGGCTGTTAGGTCCCTGTATGACCGCTGTCAGAGTTTGGTTAGCAATGCCGGCAGTAAGTCGGATTTGTCTGCAGTGAGAGTTGGACTCTGCCAAGGTTGCCATTTGTCACGATCCTGTTCCTAACATTCATGGACAGGATTTCTAGGCGCAGCTAAGGTGTTGAGGGGATCCATTTTGTTGGCCTCAGGATCGGGTCTCTGCTTTTCGCAGATGATGTGGTCCTGTTGGCTTCATCAGAACGTGATATACAGCTTTCGCATTTGAAGCAGCTGGGATGAGTATTAGCACCCCCAAATCTGAGACCATGGTCTTGAACCGGAAAAGGGTAGGGTGCCTTCTTCGGGTCGGGGTCGGTCTGTCGTGGTGAAGAGAGAATTGAGCCGAAAGGCAAAGCTCTCGATTTACCAGTGGATCTACGTTCCTACCCTCATCTATGGTCACGAACTTTGGGTGGTGACCGAAAGGAAGAGATCACGGATACAGTCGGCTGAAATGAGGTTCCTCCGCAGGGTGGATGAGTTCTGGAGGGGGCTCAAAGTAGAGCCGCTGCTCCTCCACATCGAGAGGAGCCAGTTGAGGTGGCTTGGGCATCTGGTCAGGATGCCTCCTGGACGCCTCCCTGGTGAGGTGTTCCGGGCATGTCCCACCAGGAGGAGGCCCAGAGGAGGACCCAGGACTCGCTGGAGAGACTATGTCTCCCAGCTTGCCTGGGAGTGCCTCGGGATTCCTCCTGAGGAGCTGTCCAAAGTGGCCGGGGAGAGGGAAGTCTGGGTCTCCCTGCTTAAGCTACCCTGGATAAGCAGAGGAAGATGGATGGACGGATGTATTGAGACAGTTCTTCACGCTGGTGTCGCCAACATCTAACCATTGCTTTATTGCTGCCAAGGGTAGTTTTAGCTGCTCTATTTCCTTCTTAAAAAGCTAGAATGACTACCTTTTACTAATCCATATTTATTTGTTTGTTTTTCATTTGTGCATGAAAACTTGTTTTTTGCAAACTGTCTCACTCTCGTAATGTCTGTCTGTTCCACGTTTGCCTTCATTGTTCAAGCAAACTTCCTCTTCTCTCTCTCTCTCTATTTTCTGGTCTCAAGACCGCCTCTCGAAGGCACAGTATCCTGTGAGGTGAAGGACAAAACCTGTACAATCCATAGATCGAGGTCCTCTAGTGACCATTAGCTGTAAAAATCCGTAAATAAACGTATAGCATTTGCCATTGTTTCCAACGTCAAAACAGTAGGTTTGACTCCTGTGTGCAACTACTCACATGCACATTACAAGCACCTATTGATAGGTAACAACGCAATATTTAATTCAGTTTATTTAGTGCCAATTCACAACAGATGTCATCTCAAGGCACTTTACAAGAGAAATAATTTAAGTACAATTATACAAATTTAACAGTCAGTTACAAGTTTTCTATTTGATGAATCCTAGCAGATTGCGTTGAGTCGTTGGCATGAGGTTGTGCTCTGAACATTCAGACTCCCACCACAGCAATCCCTCTATAATCCATAATACTGAGCAAGTATGTAGCAGCAGTGGAAAGGAAAAACTCCCCTTTAACAGGAAAAAACCTCCAGCAGAACCAGGCTCAGTACAAGCAGTCATCCGCCACAACCGTCTTGGGGTTTGAGAAGACAGGGCACAGACACTGAAAAACCAAAAAGAACTGCTGTTAGACTACTTTCTATATCAAAGAAAGTAAAAACTTTATAACAGGACATGGAGGATGTTCCATCACTGGGAGCATTATCTGAATCTATGCTCCCCACTCAACAGGGCGTTGTGGCTGAGCTGGCTACCAGACCAGGTGTAGCTTCTATGGAGAGAAAAAAAATTAAAAACAACAGAAAAGCAAGCCATAATAACGTCATATCTCTTGCTGTCTAGCACTTTTGGATGACTGAAAGGCTTTTAATTGTATGCTCTGGACATCCTGATAGTAAATTATAGTAGTCCACCCTTGAATTGACAAATGCATGGACTATTTTCTCAACATCACTCCTGGACAGATGTTTCTAATTTTAGCAGTATTCCGGAGTAGAAATAAATAAATTTTGGAAACCTGTTTAAAATAGGATTGTAATATTATGTTTTGGTCAAAAATAACAGTTTTTCTTTTCATTATTACCAGAAGCAGACATATCGCCATCCAGACGAAGTGATTGACTTAGCAGTTACTATTGAAAAGCTTCTGGTCCAAAGACAACAATCTTGGTCTTTTCTGAATTCTAAAAGCAGGAAGTATAGCGTCATCCAGGTTTTTATGTCTTTGACAACGTTCATGTTTTTAAAAGAAGCTTAAGACTTTTTAACCAAGCTTTTAATTAGCTATTATTTATTAATATATGTTTAAATTAGATGTATTACCCAATCTACTTTTTAGTTTAGCTTTTAATTGTTTATTCATTAATCTGCTTAGTATTTTATCTTGATTATATCTTATTGTTTTATACTCATTGTTTTACACTTTATATACTTTATAAACTTTATATTTTAACTTATTTAAATCTTTCATCCCAGTGTCTCCTCTATGGGAGCCCTCTGCATCGGGGGCGGTGGTCTGCTGTGGGTGCCTGTGTACCCCCCAGGTACTGCCTGGGTGGAGGTGGGGGTATGATCCCTCACTCCTCTGGGTGCCCTGGGTTGGTGCCTTGGCTGCTGCTGATGATCTGCAGCCAATGCAGATGGCTCCCATGACGGCGTTTCCTGGCACATTTGTACTCAGCCCACTGTTTTTTATTCATTTATTTATTTTTTAAGTGTGTGTGTGTTTATGGCTGATGGGTTGGGTTGGGACGGGGGTGTAGTTGTGATGATGATTTTATTTTTGGTTTTTGAATGGGGGGTTGGGGGTTTGTGGGGTCATTTTAAATCTGTAAAGCACGTTGAGAGACCATGTTTGAAAAAGCGCTTTATAAATAAAGTTTTGATTTGATTTTTTTGATTTTGATTTGAGATATGGCTGTAAACTACCTAACTGATTTAATTAATAAGGATTTGTGGATAGATATACTTGTGTATCTTAGGAATAACTGGAAATGTATCCCATGCTGTCTAATGATTTTACTAATTGTAAGCAAATATATAGTAAAAAGAATTAGTCCAACCACAGAACTCTATGATCTTCTACAAGAAACCCTCGAGTGTGAAGAAGAATTATCATTTACATGAACAACCTGGAATCTGTCGGACAGATTTATATAAACCATCCTAGTGCTGTTCCCTTCAAATCAAACTTTATTTATAGAGCACTTTTCATAGGACAATGCATTTCAAAGTACTTTACAGATTCAATTACTTTAAATACCCCCACCCCAGAATAAAAACATGATCAGAGTTATGAAGAGGGGGGTCAAGATGGCGTTTTGTTAGGACATGCAGACAAGCTTGCATATTATAGCCCTCGATAAATGACTGATATAAACCTTAAAGCTTCGTAAAAAATTTGATTCTTGATCATATAATACCTACAAAATGATGAAGCCAAAGAAAATACAGCCTGCAAAGACTCTAGCGCAAACAAGTGATGCAGTGAAACACCGGAAAAGACCATGAATGAAAAGAAGACTAAAGGTATGACTGAAAAGCCCAAAAATGAGATGCCATTAGATGCTATTTTAAAAGCCATTAACTCGCTTGGTAAACGTTTAGATGACCACATGGAGGATATGCACTCACAAATGCAATAGCATAGCACAATGCTAACATCTATTGCTTAAACAGTGCAACTAAACTCGGAAGATCTAAAAGAATGCAAAGCTAAAGTTAAAGGTCTGGAGAAGCAGGTAGAAATACTCAAAAAAGAAAATGAAGACAAAGAGTCGTCTGCTGGAATCAGAAAGGTACAAAAGAAGGTGGTCTCTTCATCTGATTGGGAAGAAATAAAAATCAAACGATAATGTAAGAGAAGATATTGTCAAAATCCTGGAGAGAATCATGCCTGAAATGCTGGAGAAAATGGATGGCGTGGTAGATGTGGTGCAAGATGGAAAACCCATGGAAGGAAAACATTGGCATATCATCATCCTCTATGCAAAACGACATCTTGAGGAGAACCAAAGCCTCGTTGATCTGCAAAGAGCATCTTCGCTGAGCATCTTCGCCGGGAGGACTGGCAGTCCAGGCAGGCGCTGTGGCCCAAAATTGACCAGGCTAGAAAAGAGGGGAAAACCGCGGGCTTCAAAGGTCCACACGGCTTCATCAATGGTAAACAGATAACAGGATAACGAACTACAAAGGTGAAAAATACATTTTGTTTCAGAGCACTCAACATAAGGGCTTTCAAAAATGACAGCTCCAATCCCTTAGCAGTAGCTACATTTCTGGTGGTTTAATCCCATTTATTATTTTGTTCGATGGTTCAATTTAAGACAAATAGTTCTTTTAAAAAATAATATTTTTATAACCCACAGTTTTTTCCCCATTATTTATCACAGTGTTCCTACCTAATTCCTGTCCTGGGCATTGCTCTCCCTCTGCCATAATGAGCTCAAGCCTTCTTGCCTGAGGAGTGAGCAGGCCCTTCTTTTCACCTGAAGGGGAAGGGTTTCACCCTGGTCAGCCAGGAGGAGGCAGTATACAGCCCAAGACTGGTGCATGTTTTTGTGGGAGTAGCTCACATTAGCTGCTCAAGGGAAGACAGGGGAGAACATGCAAACTCCACACAGAAAGACCCTTTTGCCAACCCCAAATATTATAGACAAATATTTATTTTTCGTCTTTAAATGTAAGGGTACTCAAGGACTCAATTAAACGTAAGGCTGTCTTTCTGTTCTGGAAGGGGCAAAAATCCAACTTATTTATTTTTTTCAAAAAAACTCATTTGGAAAAAAAATGTATGAAAAGTTCTTGTCTCAACAGTGGGGATACAAAATCCATTTCACCCATGGATCCAATCGCTCGGCTGGGACAGCAATATGTTTCAACAAGCATGAAGGGGAAATACTAACAGCCAAAACGGACTCTGATGGACACTTGGTTGCATGTATAATTAATGTAGACGGGGTACTTGTGATGTTAATTAAAATTTATGGATACAACAATGAACAGAAAAACAAATATACCCTCTTTCAAATCTCTAATATTATTGAAGAACTCAAAAATAAATATGCCACAGACCATATCATAATGGGTGGGGATTTTAATCTAACTCAGGATGAATGGTTAGCTGGATGGCCAAGCAAATATAACTCTTATCATCAGCTATGACTGAATATTTTCATCACAAGGATATTACAGATCCAGGTGCTTTCTGCAAATGACACATTTGATAAGGTGGGGTGTGAGAATATTTAAGAACAAGTTTGCAGCCGGCTCGGAACCTTTGACTTGTGTTGTTTTCTTCTAAAAGGTGTTGAAGCGGACCTGCCCCAGGACTTGAGCGCTTAAGACAAAAGTCTGTCAACTCTGATATATATTCCTGTCTCTGTTCCAGTTTACTGATTAAAGTGACTAAATGAGGCAGCATGCATCTTTAAAATTTGTAATCATCAAGGTTACTACAAGACAAAATATATTTTTAAAATTAGTCATTATTTTGTTTTTCTTTAAGAATTTCTCAAAAGGAAATAAAATGAAAACTTTAAAAACTTTAAACTTTAAAATATTCTGTCCATAAAAAAACTGCAAGGAGGAAAACTGTACAGTGAATCACTATAGATTTTCGTGAAGTAAAACAATAGCCTCTTTTCCAAGACACGCATGCTGGCATAAAATTCCAGGCACGGTGTGTCTTATGAATGTACCGCGGTGGAATGGCTTAATGAGAATTTTACAGCATTTGTGCCAGCAGGCTTGGTTAATAATATTTCAACAATCTTGCTGCAACACTGGTGTTATGAATGAAGCTGTCAACACCTTGTTGCAACAGAAGATGATTTCATGATGATATGTTGAATGTGCGCTGACCTCCGGAGGGTAACAGTATGTAAAATCCAAGTAAATCCGAGGAGTTCATTAAGCATTTGTAAACTGCATCAGCTGAGATGGCAAACTGGAGTGATGCAAAGGTCTAGGAGTTTCTGGCTTTTAAAGCTGAAGAGCAGATCCCCAGACAGTTAGTAGGGACTGTGAAGGACAGCCTCTTTTTGGAGCAGCTCTCCAAAAGACTTAAGCAGCGGGGCTTCAATTTGGATAAAAAAACAAGTCCATGTCCATCCATTTTCTCTATTTACCATGGACTCGTATTCCTGGAGTCGCTGTATTTGACTTTTTTTTTTAAAACTGAAGGCTGTACATAATTTTTATAGATTAGTATTTACAGCTTTGACCACTCAGTGGAGACGTCAAGATAGTTTCAACTTTACACACAGAGTCCAGATAAATACATCAATTAAAGAAAATATTCGCAGACAATGTATTTAATGCATCTCACTGACTGGGAGCTGACTGCAGGTTGAAATGTTATTGAGGCTTTGGAGCAGTATTGCCAATTTAGGGACTTTGTCCCCATTTCTGACGACTTTTCAGACCCCCTTAACAGAATTTTCCCCAAAAGTCCCTAGCGACAAATCTAGCGACATTTCTGACCACCCTTAGCTACTTTCTGTGACACATTGTCACTCATATTGCCTGCAGATTCCTAGATCAGATTTGCTCTGTTCTGAACTGTCTTTCAGCAGGGGAATGATCAGCGCTTGCAGTATAATCACAAATCATAAACCTCTGTTCATTTCACCCAGCATCAGAGAGATGGAGCTGATTTCACCCAGTCACAAAATACGTTTTTTTATCTTCAACATGAATTGAAAAGTAAAAAAAGAAATGTGCATGAATATACCGTGTGACATGATGACGTAATTGATATACAAATTAGCATGTGACATCATCTGGCGACATCTAGTGACTTTATGGGGCAACTTCAGCAACTTTCTGTCAGTGACAGTTGGCAATACTATATTGCTCACAAAAATTAAAGGAGCACTTTAAAGAAACACAGATACATCAGATCTCAATATGAAGTTGGATATCTATACAAATAACGACAGGGCAATTTCTTAGGAACCAAAGGATGCCAAGTCTTTTAATGGAAATAAAAGTTTTCAGCTTACAGAGGGCTCAACTGTGTAGACACCCTAAAATCAGAGTGAAATGAAGATGTGGCAGACTAGTTCATTTTTTCAAAAACTTAATTTCTGCATCTCAAAATGCTTTTCAGTACCTTGTGTGGCCCCCACGAGCTTGTATTCATGCTTGACAACGTCGGGGAATGCTCCCAATGAGACGACGGATGGTGTCTTGTGGCATTTTCTCCCAGATCTGTGTGAGGGCATCCCTGAGCTGTTGTACAGTCTGAGGAGCAACCAGGTGGCTCCTAATGGACCGAAAAATAATGTCCCACAAATGTTCTATTGGGTTTAAGTCAGGGGATCGTGAAGGCCATTCAATTGTTTCAATTCCTTCATCCTCCAGGTACTGCCTGCATACTCTTGCCACATGAGGCTGAGCATTGTCGTACATTAAGACGAAACCAGGACCTACTGCACCAGCGTAGGGTCTGACAATGTGTTCAAGGATTTCATCTCCATACCTTATGGAAGTCAGAGCACCATTTCCTAGGCAGTAGAGATCTGTGCATCCCTCCATGTATATGCCTCCCCAGACCATCACTGACCCACCACCAAACCTGTCATGTTGAACGACGTTGCAGGCAGCATAACGTTCTCCTTGTCTTCTCCAGACTCTTTCACCTCTTTCACAGGTGCTCAGGGTGAACCTGCTCTCGTCTGTAAAAAGTACAGGGTGCCAGTGGTGGACTTGCCAATTCTGGTGTTCTTGAGAGAATACCAGTCTAGCTCCACGGTGCTGCGCAGTGAGCACAGTGCCCACTACAGGACGTCGGGCCCTCAGGCCATCTTCTTGAAGTCTGTTCCTGATTGTTTGGGTAGAGACATTCACACCAGTGGCCCTCTGGAGGTCATTCTGTTGGGAATGAGCAGTGCTCAGCCTGTTCCACCTTGCACAAAGGAGCAGGTATCAGTCCTGATGGGTTGATGACCTTGTACGGCCCTGTCCAGCTCTCCGAGAATAACCACCAGTCTCCTGAAATCTCCATGTTTTGGAGATTGTGCTGGGAGACACATTAAACCTTCTTGCTGAAGCACGTGTGGATGTGCCATCCTGGAGAAGTTGGACAACCTGTGCAACTTCTGTAGGGTTAAGGAATCGCCTCATACTGCCAGTAGAGATAATTACTCAAGCCAAAACCAGCGCGAGTGGAAAATCAGCCAAAACAGATAAAGAGGGATAAACTTGAAATGACCTCCACATGTAAAACCAGTCCTGTTTTGAGGGTTTTCTAATTGTTGCCACTGTAGTGCACCTTTTGTTAAGTACATGAACACGATGCACTCAGCTGCTTAACCGACCAGAAAATTATCAGACAGGTTTAATTGATTTCATGCCAGGCCCAATAAAAAAAAGTTTTCCTTTAATTTTTGTGAGCAGTGTACTTCCGAGCCCGACTGCAGCTGTTTAGACACTTCAAGACTAAAGCTTATATTGCAATGCTGGAACTAAAGTTAAATTAGTTTACTAATTGTGATTAGTTTAAACTAAGGGTGGGACTTTATCACATTAATTACAATTTATTAATTACATAAGAATTATTGTGTAAAAATGTATAGCATTTACTCGCAGTTTTTCTTCCAATCAATGCAGAACATTTGTCTGTGCATGATTTCCTGGGACTCTGATTACTTGATATAATGTGTGGCTATCCACTATTCAACTGTTCTTGGTTTCCAAGAAGTTTTCCTTGTTCATCAGGGGACTATACTTAAACTGACTGGTGCAACGTATGCAGGACAACATCCCTTTTCTCATCTGACATCATTCAAAAGCGGCCACTTAATGCCTGGTTCTTATTAGTTCGTAGACTGAACAGACCACAGGTAGTCTACCTGTTATGTCACTATAAGTTCCCCTTGCGCCTCGCTGTACGAATCACATAAGACAAACAGTCTAGTTGCAACAAACGAGCAGAGAGCATCATTAATATGTCTGGCATGTGTTTCTGTGTGTAACAAACAGCTATAAAGAAGCTGCAGATTATATGAACACAGAAACTTTAACAATGCTGTGCAAGGTGAGAATTCATCTATAAATTGGCTGAGGAGGATGATTGTGAAAATGAAACAGTGAGTTTATACAGTTTTTATTATCTTTTTGAGACTTCTGCTTTTTAGTTTTATTACAGTTAATAGATAATACTTCTCAGAATATTATTTCAGTTTTTTGTTACATCTGTGTAAAATTAAAAAAGTAAACTATCACTGGTACTGATAAAATGTCTAATTTACGAGAGTAACTATTTTTCTTTTATTATTTTGAAATTTTTTTTTACTCATGAAAGCCTTTTGGAAGTTTTCTATTTAACTATTTTTTCTAACCACAGAAAATTCATGCTTTAAAATGACAAAATCAAAAATCTAGGCCCAAGCCGCTGAAAGTGTTTAAGGACTGGGTAAAGTGTCCACTGAAAAAGCAAAGTGTCCATTAAACATCAAAATATGGTCACCCTAAAAAAATATTTTTTGCTATTATTTTTGATGACAATATTCAGAAAGTATACTTAAAATATCACTTCGGTTTTAGGTCTGTTCAGTTTTGGCTAAGGACACATATTTTCTTTGTACTATTCTGAATTGACATGCATTTAATTGCATTTTTCAAACATTAGAATACCTTAAAGTGACAATGTGTAGTTTTTGCAGTACATCTTTGAAAATAGCCATTAAAATATTATGTAATAATAATTACATAAAGCACATTAATTGCAAAATATTGGCGATATTGTAAAATATGACTTTAAAAATCAGTTTTAAAATACATAGGCGCGGGTCCTCTTTTCAGGGGAAAGCCATATTAGATGATGTCTTTACTTCTACAAGAGCCCGGACGGACAAAGCACACGGAACACGGTGGCTATTAAAACATTGATTTCCCCTCAAAATGCAAAAAAAGTTTTGCCATAAATACATTTTTACCTCTTCGCTAGTTCCAAGCGTTTAAAAAGAGACTGATGTGCTCGTCATGTTGCTGCAAATAGATAATTCTCAGGGAATTGAGCGTTTGAAAACAGCACTAGTTGGACCTCCGTTGTTGAGTTTCTTACTCGAAGACACAGATACTGGATGCTTGTGATAATTTAGGTATGCACTGCTCCCTACTGGCCAAAAATTACACACTGTGCCTTTAAGATAAAAGTATTCTCGCCTGTGACATTTGATTGTCATCCTCCAAAATCTTTTCATATTTAAATAATTGTGTTTTCATGGCCAAAGTTTTTGTACTTTTAAAATTCGTTTAATCAAGATGAATTAAATACAAAGCCTCTAATAAGGTTAATTGTTTTGAGTCCCACCCCAAGTAATTGGCTCCATTAATTTATGTCTAAACCAATAAACAATGCAAGAAAAAATTAAAAATTCTTCGTAGGAAACAATGTTTCATGAAAAAAAAAATTGCTGGATTGGAAATCGATAATCTTTGGAAAATGTATTCTATTTCATAGATTCGTCATGGTTGTGATTACTTTAATTTCAGTATCTTGGTTTCAAACACGCCTCATAAGATTAGCTTTCTATGTTTAAACAATTCTAAAGCCGATCTCTATTTTGAATACCGTCAATAGCAATCTTTATTCTTTATAAAATCCAGGCCCAAAGCAGGACACGTGGGTTAGCTCTAGCATGTAGCCTACAGGTAACCCATGTGGCATCTCTTAAAGCCACTCCGATTCATTTATCAAACATTAAACTGTCATAAGAGATCTTTTTAGATCTTGAGGTAAGTCGTTTCCAGGGGAGCCTTCCGAATGGAATGGAGACAATGGAGGAATCCTAGGAGATTGAAGGAGGATGGATCTGATCCTGAGAGGGAAAACCAGGTAAGCAAAAATATCCACAAAACTACGAACCTTGAGATAAAAACTTCTCAGCGCTACATTGGCCGTTTTACCACGCTTGCAGCGAAGATAATCTTGCGTCAGCTTGCAGTTAGTTCCTCCTATAAGGCTGGAGCTGATGAGGTCCAACAAGCTGCACCTGCCGCCAATTAGCCACGCCCCTGCAGAGATGGTGAGGGAACACACACAGCAAGACAGAACAGGATCCTAACATAAACAAAGAAAACACAACTCCTGTCAGAATGAGTAACTCAGACTGCAGGATTTGAAACAACTCTCAGTCGGAAAATCTTGGAAAATACTGGTTAAACATCTTTAACCTTCATACCCAAACAATAGAAATGAATCTCACACAAGGTAATGAATTGCAGTGAAAATAAAATGACATATATATATTTTGTTTGTTTGTTTATTTAATAGGGACAGTTGTATCAGTAAATATGCCAGATTATAGCACCAGTGCTAATTTACATCTGCAGTTCCTAGGCAGGTGCTAAAAACAATAGAAAAAAATGCAGATTATTATATTAAAAACTAGAAAAAATCAAAACAATCAAATATAGTAAGAAACAAAGAAAATAAAAACAAAAAGAAAACACCCAACACGTCTTACTTTGAGCACAATCTACTGATGGATACAGGTTTTGTTTTCTTTCAGCCACTGTTTAAGTTGGAATTTGAAGGAGCTGTATGATTGTAAGTCTCTTATGTTGAGTGGTAGACTGTTCCAACATATAGTGACATTGAAAAATGTTGAAAATCAGTCAAGTATTCTTGAAATTAACAAAGTTACTAAAATTGAGAAGTTTATATTAAAACAAAGCAGTGTTGGAAACTAGATGATTTCTTATCAAGGATTTTTAGGGCTTTTTAAAAAAGTGTTTCTATGAGTTTGAACACGGCTTGGGATGTTTGAATGACCATGAAGTTACACAGTACTCCATGTGAGACCAAATCATAGAATGTAAAAAATAAATCTTGGAGTATGGAGGGACAAAAAAGGTGTGACTTGTTTAAAATTTTGCACACTAAAATAAAATTGATTGTTTTTTTAGTTGTTTTATGTGGTTTTTAAAAGTTAATGTTGGGCCCAGTGTTAACCCAAGATGCTTGAATTCTTGGATGATGTCAAGTTCTAGCCATTCAAGAATGATATCTTATTTATCCTAAACTAATGTTGCCTCTGTCCAGACAGACCTTTTTGGATGATTGGCTAAACGGCAATCATCTCCAACTTTCACTGAAACAGTACCTTTTTGCAGCCTTTACAGCACAGCATTCATCTCATACTGGCTCCGTTGCAGTGGGTGAATATGGCTTCTGGCGGGTTCAGATCCGGCAGGATTGCAGGGGTCTGGCTGCCTCTCTCTCACTCTCACGGCAGCATCTGTTAGTTAGACAGCTTTGGCAAAGCTCTTGGCAGAAAAGTTGGGTTCATTTCATCCCTGGTTTGCAACTGACCTGATTGATCAGCAGTTTTTGTCTTGGAGTGAGTTTTCCCAGAAACTTGCTTCCTCTCCCCTCACCAGTGAAGGAAGGGTGAAGTAGGGAAGTTCTCCCCTTGACCAAGCCTTTGGCATGAGCTAAGCTGGAAAAGAGCCAACTCCCCCCTATCGGACCCAAACTGCAGTCTGAATGGAAGAGAAAGGGTGAAAATCTTTCTTGGAGGCAGAATTAATCCTGTTGACATTAGGTTATCTTCTTCTTCTGTGGGAGCTAGAATGCAGATTAGTGAAAATCAACGGTTGTGTGTGGCACAAAACCTTTAAAGTACAGTTCCATATGTTAAAAATAATTTAATGTAACAATAAAAAAAAGAAATTAATAAAAACAAACAAAAAATTTGTAGTTTAGGGAGTTTTCTTTTAAACACCTTGCTAATACATTTCCCATAGTCCCTTGCAAAATGTTGACCAACCTCTGATCTTACAGAGCCCAGATGATACTACCCTGCTTAACTTCTGGTGCTACTACGGGTTAGCAAAAATGTCGTAATGCAGAAACATAATTAACAACTTCTAAAACCGCAACCCAGAGGTGCAGAGGAGGCTGCCGTCAAGTAACAGATGCTTAGTAGGCCAGCCACGACGGAATTATGGTGTGGAGCTTTCTGCAGGGAGAGACCATAAAGATAAGCCTTCCAGAGGGTCCTCTACACCTTCTACGGGGTTCTCTGCTCCAACACGTCATTGATCTCCTGCGCCACTTTATCATGGGTCTTTAACATCGCCATTTCACCAGGATTCCTTAGCTCCTCTCTGAGGGTCCTCTACGCTCCGTCATTGGACTTCAACACTTGTCTTAGGGTCCTCAGCGTCGCCTCTCCTAGGGTCCTCAGTGCTGTCTCACTGTGGTTCCTCAACGCCTCTCTGAGGGTCCTCTACACTCCATTATGAATCTCAATGCCTCTTTGAGGGTCCTCCATGTCTTGTTTTCGAACCTCATCGTTTTACCAAAGTTCCTGTTTGCCTCATTGTTGGACCTCAGTGCCTCTCCGGGAGTCCTCTACGCTACGTGGTGTTGATTTTTGCGCCCCTTTGAAGGTCCTTTATGCCTCGTCATGGGTCACTCTTTTGTCTTCAGCCCCCAAAGCTCAAGATTAAGGCCTCCTGGCCTTTGCCCCAGCATAGACCTCAACTCTGCTGACCACCACCTCACTCTAAAATTTAACACTGCCGGCCATCGCTTGCCACAAGGTCCACCTCTACCATCTTCCAAGCCAGAAGGTCCATCTCTGCAGCTTCCCAAGCGACGGGGTCCATTTCTGCTTCTTCCCGAGTCACCAAGTCCAGCTTCAGTCCAGCCGGCCTCAAATCCAGCTTCAGTTCAGCCGGCCACAACTCCAGCCAGCCACCAAGCTATAAGATTCACCTCAGCCAGCGTACGCCTCACCTAAAACCTCAGCTCAGCCTTTTCCAAGCCACAAGGCTCGGCTCTGCCGTCTCTAAAAACCACAAGCTCTGTCCAGCTGTCTCCCAAGCCGCAAGCTCCAGTCCTGTCACCTTCCAAGATGCAAAGGTCAAGTGCTCTTGCCTTCCAAGTCACAAGACCCAGTCCCTTCACCTTCCCAGTCGCAAGGTTCAATCCTGTTGTTTTCCAAGCCACAAACTCTAATCCTGTTGTCTTCCAAGCCACAAGTTCCAGTCCTGTCGTTTTCAAGCCACAAAAGCTCCAGTTCTCTCACCCATAACAAAGTACAGCTGCTGCATCACAATTCACAAGATTCATCACTGCTGGCTCCCAACTCACCAACACCTGGAACATCAACAACCAAGGCACAATGTTCTTCAAAGTGAGCCATCCCACCAACATCCAAGACTAAAGATTCAACCACACTGGTCATCTCATCACAAGGTTCTGCATCCCTGCCGGCCACTCAGTCACAAAATTATGCATCGTCTGCCGTCTAGACACAAGGTACTGCTTTGCAGCCGGCCTCAGAAACACAAGGTTCTGCTTAACAGCTGGACTCCGGTACAAAGCTCTCCTTTCCCACCGGCTACCCAAACACAAGTATCTGCTCTGCCAACAGCTAACCAAACACAAGGCTCTGCTTTGTCACCGGCTATCCAAACGCAAGGCTTTGCTCCGCCGGCGGCTACCCAAACACAAGTATCTGCTCTGCCAACAGCTAACCAAACACAAGGCTCTGCTTTGTCACCGGCTACCCAAACACAAGGCCCTGCTTTGCCGCCGGCCTCCAAGACTCAAATACCTCAGGCGCCAACCTTCAAGACACAAGCACCTCAGGCGCCAGCCTCAAAGAGACAAGCACCTCAGCCTCCACATCTCCAGTTCCCTCGTCGTCTGCCTCCACATTTCCTGTTTCCTTGTTGCCGGCCTCCACAGCATCTGTTCCCACTGTCACAGTTTTACTTTCTCCTGTGTCACTGTCTGTGTCACTCCCTGTCTTCTTGTCTTGTCTATTTGAAGTCAGCAGTTCCTTTTCTCTATCCCCAGCTGTTTTCTCCTAATTACTCTTCCTAGTGTGTATGTTCCCCTTTTCCTTTATGTCTCTGCTGGTTCGTTGTTGCTAAATGTCGTCTTCAGTTTTTAATTGTCCTCATTGTCTTTGCCGCCTAAGGTTGACACAACGCTCTGCATTTGGGTCCTCATTTAACCCCAACCTTACACAGATGCATAGGTCCATGCACCACCAGTGCACACTGACCTGTAAAAAGGATGGTTTCATAACCATGTTGCTACAGTTACTTTGAAAAAGTATTCTAACTACTGACTAGTGATTACTCCTTCCAAAGGTAACTTAATTACTTTACTAATTACCATACTTTAAAAGTAACTAAGCTAGAGTACAAATTACTTTATTAGTTACTTACAGCAGCTATTGGGTTTGCCTAGTATATATTAAATCGTCTGAGTCTCCCAGCATCCCTTGTACTGGGTCAGCAGCCATTTCGTGACCCCAGCGGCCTCCCAATTTTTTTGTCTTTTAGCAGATCCTCTTTGTATGCGTTTTCTGCTGAAACTGGTTGCCGATTGTGTTAATTTTTAGTTGCTCATTTTTATTTTATTTCTAAGGATTCTTACTAGGACTAGTTGAGCAGAAGTAATGTGTTTTGTTTTGTGTTTGGCCATTATTGTTAATTTCATGAGCTTGGGCCCTGTGGTGCGGTCATTTGAGAAAGACATTGCGTTACTAAGATAATTCCTTTGTCTAGAGCTAAAGAAATCTATCTAGTTAAGGCCACATTGCTTTCCTTGACTTTGAGTGGATCGTGCACATTGATTAGTATCACACCTTGGTGACAAGGCGTCTTCTTGTCTCTCTTTCCCCATTCCACACACATACCACTACCTACGTATGTAAAGTCGGACCTTCCTTTGATGTCAGCTTGTTTTGTTTCTGTGTCTTCCGCATTCATTCATCCTCTTCCTGATAGAATAGATCCATTATTTAAAATAAATAGCATAGCTTATTTAGACTAGATTGAATTTGTTTTGTGATAGTTAAGCAATCTGTTAATAAATACCTTAATCTTGAGATGAAATCTCAAATCTCTGTGGTTCTTTCAGTGCTGTGTGCATTAACACATCTGCAAAAGTATTCATCCTTCAGATAAAAACTGATAGTCTGGTATGTTTAATATTGTTCTTATCTTAGATTAGGAAGCTGGTGCACCGTTTTGTTCATTTTATCACTAAATATTGAAGTTTTATTGAAAATTATCCCGGTGTTAGTTTATTGGTATAATTTTTTCAAATTATTAACCAAACAACAGTTCCTTAAAAAACCATAACAAATTCCCCACTGCCTCGACATAAAAACAATAATTGGTTTTGCCCATACTAACTTTATTAGTAGTGCATTTTTACACTAAGACCGAGAATATTCTTGCTTTTTAACCTCACATTGACACCAGCAATAGAATGTGGCTTGGGCACATACTTGCTTGCGCACTACACATAATAGTGGAGAGTTCCAGTACGGGACTGTCATGACTTTAGCTTTCGGACTCTAGTGCAGACACACAAACGACTCAGTGAAACTGGAGGCAAAGTTTCCAAAAGTAATTTATTTTTCCTCTTTTCTCGAAGGATCCAGGAACACAGGAACTCAGAAAACTCAGAACCACGGGGAACTTGGAGGACAACCACTGGAGACAAGAGATGGAGGTGAGTGATCTTTCAATGGTGCTTGGCAGGAGGAAAAACAGAAGTTTGTGAATTCTTACTTTGCCGTTGGTGCAGATTCCACTGAGGAGGAATTGGGGAGGATGTGATCCTTGGTACGTGGAAGAGGGACCGACTCTGGGGTGTTTGTCTCCAGGAAGCAGAGCGACGTTGGACAGGCAGTGGGAAACCTTGAGCTCAGCCAGATACCTTGAGGAGAAAGCCCAGTATGCCGGGAAGGAACAGACGCCCAGGCTGCAGGCCGACCAGCAGGTCCGGGACCGCAGAGTGACTGGAGGAAAAAAGGCAAGGAGGTAAGGATCTTACGTGCAGTAAGTTGCTGACAGCAGAAAGACAGAGGAAGTGGCTTGTTACCACACGACGCAGTTTAACCATCTGGCGTCTGCTCCAGGTTGGCACTCTCCTTTTGAGTGCTCCTCCTCAATCAGGCTGAGTGGCACCAGCTGCAGGAGCACGATCACCAATCTGCACCCTTGGATGGAAAACAGGTGAGGCAAGCACACACACACACACGCATTCTCACAGGGACAGAGTACAGAACTCAGACTGGATAGTACACCGGATTAGTGGGGTAGAAACAAAACAAACATGGCTACCATAGAGGAGATAATCAGCTCTTATATTAATAGATTACGAAAGATAGCAGCAGTCTCGCAGAAGGTATGTAAGACCATATTCTTGTAGTTGGCCATGTCCAACAAAAAACAACAACAAGAACCAAGTTTAGCTCACCTTGGCAGATACAACCATGTTGTTGCAGTCCTGCGGTCAAAATATGAGCAGATCTTCTACTCAGCCATGTGGAAAATGTCCGTATGCCTCAAGTAATTTAAAATGTTTAAGATGTATACGTGTATGCGGTACTACCAAACACAACACAGTTTGTTATGTCCAGTGTAGTCGGTGGAAGCAGTAACGAAATGTTTGAGTACCTTTTGTTTCCTTTGAGGTTGTACGGATATTTGGATCGATTGTAGACAATTAGCAAAAATATCTATCCCTAGTCTCCTTCAGAAGTTTATTCCTGTAAGGGATGCCTTCGTCCTTCTTTTTTCCATGCTTGCTACTCAAGTGTGCTTCTTCCGTTTTGGCTTCTTCAGTAGATCTACTACAGCTTTCCCTAGCAAAATGAGATGACGCTCAAGATGACACCAGGCACAAAGACCAATTGTTGCTTGTTGTCCAACTGCTTTTGCCGGCATTGATCCTGTGCACCAAATATGTATTTTTGCTAATGAAAATTACAAAAATAATGTCGCATAGTTTTGGAATTACAGCCATTCTACTCTTAAACTTCTATTCTCCCCTTGCTATGTGTGATGGCTGTTTTCAAATGTGTAAATTTGATCAGAAATGACAAAAGAGGAATCCAAATTCTTTCAGCTTTATTACAACAAAATGGAATGTTTTGCACAGAAGTCTGATTCCTGTCTTCTTTTTATAGCACATTGTTAAAGCCTAAAAGTGTGGTATAATTAACATTTTACAGAGTTTACAGGCTTTTCTTATTGGTCAAGCTGCTTCTTCACTACTACTGTTTCCAGATAAGGTGTGATCTTGGGGTGCTAACTTTGTTCCCATTGTGGGGGAAAATCTTCAAATTGGTCCCAGTCTTTGTCAAGTGACACCATGAAGGGTCCGCTGCAACATCAGGGGACAGACGCAGCACCTTAAATGTCCCTGGGTTTGGGTCATGCAGTTAATCTTTTAGGCACAACAAACCTGCATGGAGCCCACCCTTTATCTAAGTCCCTGTATGTTCCTGTTATACTAATAAGCTCAAAAAAGCCATTAAATGTTTCCTAGTAGAGTTCAAGCAATCAACTGAAAAAAACAAAGAATGTAGCAAATCAGGGCTATTCATTTTTTTCAACAGTGGCTTGGACCATTAACTTTAATTTGATTAATGGTATGGTAAAAAAGTAACGCATTAGATTCATCGTTGCTAAAAAATTGGGCATATTATAGTAATGTGTTACTATGTTACGCGTTACTAGCATCACTGTTCATATCTAATTCTCCACTGCCAGAATAAATGGCCTTGTGGTCTATGCTGGAAAAAAACCCAGATGATTTCCTCAAAAGATGCAGGGATCAAACAAGCCCTGTGGTCACCGGTAATTGCTAGGAGTGTGTTTTAATTTCTTGGTACAGAACAGTCAGTCATGTACAGATACATGGACCATGTTTCCATATACCATAACTGCATTGCATTCAGCCAGCAACACATCCATCTCTGCAAACAAACAGTGCAGCTCAGCCTTCTGCTTGTAGATGTTTATGACCAGCGACTCTTTCAGTTGAGAGCAGGAGCTGGAAAGCTCCTTCGATTGTGAAAGACCCCCTTTGACAATACGTTGGCTTAACCCTGTTTCAGAACATCCTGCCGTAGTAACTGGTTATCGCCTTCTGGTGGTTTCTGTTAACTCGTCCCATCGAGAGTCAGTGTGTTCACTAATTTTGGATTGTGTAAAATTTTTATAAAATTGAAAATAATTGTGTTTTTGGAGGCTGTACAATAACCAGCCTGTCAGGACATTAAGTCTGTTCCTGGGTTTGTTTTGTGTTTCTGACAAGGCTGGACTGATCCGCTTTGGCTATGAAAAACACAGTCATTCATGGGATTCACTTCATACCTGAGGATTACCATCCTAACTATGTGTTAGAGCATACTATGGGACACGGAAGGAAAGATCAGGTGCATACAGCTTCATCGGACCACTGCCAGCTGCTGGTTCTGGAACTTTAGCAGGTGGGAGACGCGATCACTTGAAGAATGATATTAAAGATTAGAAGCAGTTTTACGTGAGTAAGAAAGAGAAAAGCTAGCTTACATCACTCAGGTTATTAACATTAGCTTTGCTCAGCGATGTTTTTGCCATTAATTCTCCCCCTGGTCTCTCTCTGCCGGCTCATAGCTGTGGTCCATCCTTTGTGTGGTTGTAAACTGCAAACTTTTGTGTCATGGTCGGCATTATAATCCGTAGTTTTCTATTGATCGAAATGAAAGGTCGTCTCATCTGTGTCATGTTTCGTTGTATTAAGTTGACTCAGCAGGCGGCTGGATAAATGAAGATCCCTTTCATTTCTGGCAAAAACTAAGAACAACAGGCAGAGGCACAGCTCGGACATCAGACGAGGAACTCAAAGTCCAAAACACAAAAAGCTCAGGGGCCTAAATTAGGAGCAGGCCAGTCATTATTCCATGTGGGGGCGCTGTGGCCTTGAGACGACGGAGCCAACAAAGAAGAGAAGCCGAATGGATTCCCCTGAAGAAATTCCCAAAGAAGAGCCCGTGGAGGACCAACAGCGGGAGCAGGCAGAGATCTGAAGGAAAAGCCAGCAGCTCCAATAGCCTTGGCTTGTTGTTGTAAAATTGAGACAGGTCAGTATTCTGCATTTTCTGTGATGTGATGCTGTCCTCCTGTTTGATCAATCCATATTGTAATAAATCCATCCATCCATCCATTTTCTGAACCGCTTAGTCCTCCAGGGGTCGCGAGGGGGCTGGTGCCTATCTCCAGCTGTCAACGGGTGAGAGGCGGGGTACACCCTGGACAGGTCGCCAGTCCATCACAGGTTGTAATAAACCCTCCAAACTTTAATGGAATTTTCTCTCATCCTTTGATAGTGTTTCCAGCACTAACAGCAAAAACAATTTATTGCCATTACTCAATGTTTACATACATAAGCTATCACAAATCTGCATTTGTCTTTTATTTTTACATTTGACAATTATTTATGCTGATACCCAGGATATTTTCCTATTCATACCTATGATAACTGTGGGAGTGTAAAAACAAAACCCAATCTTATGTTTAGCAGAGCAAGACACTTCTGTGATGTGTCTGAAATGTGCCATGGCCTTCAGGGTAAATTACACTATAGTCTAGAAAAGTGTCTATGGCTGCAGGGACCATGCTTCTGACATAACGCACTGCTGACGCAATGCGTCGCTGACACATCTGGTGTAAATTGGGGGTAATTTGAAAATAAAGTGTATATATATAAATGACATAGGGAAAAAGAAAAGAAAATCGAGGATTTCAATTTTATTTTTTTATTTGCAGAATTATGACACCTATAATATATATATATATATATATATGTATATATATATATATATATAAATCTGTATTAAAATACTTTTAGTGGTACAAATTTTCTTGACAGGAAGAAAATCAAATTCTGCTCAGAGCCAATGCAACCTTGGACCAGCTGGCAAGGTGGGCTGGCAGAAAGCATGTATGTACCTAGGCTCTTTTTTTCACTTTCCTCTTGCAAGAGCTTAACAAAATAAAGTTAAGAACCTTATTGTATTCATGACCTTATCATCTATCTGGCCTTTTCTTAATTGTGGCCTTCTTCCCAACAAACTTAAAAGTGTATGGTAGGACCAGAACTCTTTCATTCTTTGTTATGAATACATCTTTAAACTTAATATGTGTATCTCAAGAGTCTCTTTGCCTGATTGTTACTACATTTTGAAGACATGATTTTTATCATTTAAATCAAGAAGGTCTTAAAATGATAACAATGGCAAGACTGTTTTCTCTCATCTCCCTATTTCCTGCCACTGTGTTATTTTTGCATTTCCAGCACTGTCTGCACACTTGTACTTGAGATCTATGTTTCGTGCTCTGCGGCTCAAGCGACCCTGTTATTGCATGCTTGAAAGGACGACTTCATGATGTTGACTTCACAGCTGTGACAGAACCATGGCTTAGGGGTGTTTTTGCCCTCACCTTTTCTTAAGAATACTGCATTCACCAGACACAGACACTCAGCATATCACACACAGTGGCTGCCTCTGCTCCTCCTAGCTCTTATTTTTCTGTTAAAATCTCCTCCTGACCTGTGCTTGGATGAAACTTTAAACACATTTCTTAAAAATCTATAAGTAATTGCCATGTTCAATCTGGGATATTGTTACAACATTTGTAAACAAATTTAGTGTTAAGTTCCATATAGACTCTGGCTTGTCACAATCTATTGCCTTTTAACTTTGTCATTTTGCCATTTTAAACAAATTGATAGTCTGGAGAACAATAAATATGACAGGAAGGAAAGTATGTCTCCTCTCCTTATTGGTGCAAAGATCATAAATAGTGCATTATATTCCTGTCTAGGCTCAAGAAAAAGTATGCATAAAATTAAGCCTTATTTAGTTAATGAAAAAAGGCTTTTAAAACATGGTTTT
Organism: Apricaphanius iberus; assembly: GCA_028564705.1. NCBI lineage: Eukaryota > Metazoa > Chordata > Actinopteri > Cyprinodontiformes > Aphaniidae > Apricaphanius > Apricaphanius iberus. Next base: position 127,410 of record JAPXFQ010002687.1, read on the forward strand.
TATCTGAGAGAATTAAGTGTTAATTCATACCAATTTTATTAATCCACTTTGATTGACCTCTAATTATCTATAAAGTCCTGTTTGTATGTGGGTGTGTGACACAAACTTTGATATGCAGTGCAGTGAGAAAGCGAACCGCTGCAGCAAAAAAAAGCAACGATGTTGGAATTTGTTCCCTAATCAAATAGTCTACCAGATTATCAGATGTAAAATAAAAAAAATAAAAAAACGAAGCTGATCTAAAGCCTAATGGCTACTCTCATTCTCGCAGCTGAAATAAAATTAAGTAGGATGCTTCCTGGAACCATCTACAAGTCTCTGACACTGTCCTGAGGAATGTCTGAAAGTCATGGGGGGTATGAAGTTACCCTTCATACTCCCACGACAAATTTGATAGCTTTGATAATAACCTGATAATAAATTCTGGTTCTGTTCTGGGGACTATTCAAACACATCTAGAGATTTTTGTGCAAAGTAGGATTCTTCATAAAAAGAAGAAAATTACAGACAACCCTGAACAACCTCATGAGACTGATGTGCAAGGGTGTTTTCAGTCAACAGTCATCGAAAACAACTCTTTGAAGAAACTTGGATAATATGAGTTACAACATTAATTGTGTGAATACTGAAGGCATCTTTATTCTTCTGCTTCTTTGTATTCTTGTAGTTTCTTCTGTACATTTTTTTACTTAAACTACTGCAACTACTTGGCCTTTTTAGAAGGGGGGAGAGAAGTATGGGAGAGACATTCGTCAAATGCCAAGGCCAAATTAAATCAAATGGGCAGGAGTTGAACCAGGACTGTCAGGATTGCCGGTGGACAGGGAGCGGCGATCGGGTGTAGTTTGGAACTCCAGGTGCAGATGGGAGTCACACCGGGTTCAAGTCGGCTGGATGGCTAACGAGACAGGCTGCGGCTTGGAACCATAGGCGGGTCGTGGAGCAAGCTGATGAGCAGAAAGTAAAAGTCTGAGGTGGTCTCCTTGACTGGAGCTGGAAGAATCCTTCTGGTCTGGCTGATACGTCTGAACGGATCAGGAGCGCTGGACGTGGGATAACCGATGACTGAGCAAAGTGAAGGTGAGTGGAAGGATCTTTTATACTGAAGAGAGAGTGGAGATATTGTCAGGGAGCTCATCAGACCCAGCTGGTCTGAGTTGGGACTGATGACTTCCTGACAAGGACAACAGCTTCAAGGGCTGAGGCCTCAGAAAATGCGGAACCACTATGTCATGCAACACCCAATAAGTTTAATACTTTTTAACAATAGGCCTATTCAACTTTTTCAGATTTTTTTGCTCCCATTGAAATGAATGTAAGCTAAGAACTTACACTAAATCTCACCAGTTTTGCAAACCTAACCACTTCCTCATACTTCAACTTAGAAACACAATATCACCATCTTAAAATGTAGTCATATTCTTTAGCTATTACATGTCTGAGCTTCTTCATAACTTGTACCTATTCTTCCTCAGCTTTTTGTTAACATTATGATCTGGGGCCGTATTCGCAAAGAATCTTAGGGCTAAAAGTAGGTCCTAACTGCCGAATTTAGGAGTAACTCCTAAAAAATGTGGGAGTGTCACTCTTAAATTTAGGATTCCTAGTAATTCACAACCACTTTTAGGCCTAAGGCAACTCCTAAGTCTGGGAGTCCTTAAAAGAAGTCAAGAGGACTCCTAACTCCCTAAGACCTATTCATAAAGACTCCCAAAATGGCTGCAGCCAGACGCAATGTGTTAGACACTCTGGATGATTCTGAATTGACCAAACAATACCGACAATGTCCACAAGTAGCCGGGGGTTTTTTTTAAATGAAGATTTTCCTCCGCTCGTTGAAAAAAAAATCTCCATCCACACGTAATCAGATAAATGCGTTTTTCTGCACAATCATAGACGTGACAAAGCAGTGCGGGGCAGTAGTTCTCCATAATCCTATCCGCTAAGAATAACTTTCTGTCCTCTATCTTCAGTACGCAGTAATAGAGCTTATAAAAGCAAACAAACAAAACCTGCTTTAATAATGGATGATACCAACACAGCAGTTCACCAGTAGGCCTACTTTTTGATAACTCTGTTAACTATGATGACCTATGCAGTCTCCTAGGTACTACGGAGGCAACAGCTGCCATTTTACTGTCCCAACATCTGAAAAACAGTGATTACATTTACAGAGTATTTGCACAGACTTGTTTAGGCTATTGTAGGCATTGTAAATGAAGTACGATATTGTTAGCTTACTTGCTATTGTTATTGATTACAATAAAACTAGCATTTAATCTAACAGAGTTTTTGTGTATGTCTTTACAAAGACAAAAGCCAACAGAGCCTGAGATTAAATCAGAGAGGAATGGAAGGAATGAGGAGGGAAGAAGGTGTCTAAAATAGGTAAAGGATGCCTGAAACTCTTGCTCACAGTGAGTTGGGAGTTGAAGGCCAACATTATAGTAAGAGAGCTTGGTCTCACCTTCCAGATTCATTACATAACCTTTTACTAATTATTCATAACCCTGGGAGAGAAGGGTTTACACTTCTCTTTTGTTGGACTAATATGTTTCTTCTGGCCAGACGTAATAGCAGTTTGAGAAGGTAATAGTAATTTAATAATACTTTGTTACACAACATACATTCATCTATGTTGTCTATACCAGCCTATCCATGCAGGGTCACTGGGGAGAGGTTGGTGTAATCTTGTACCTATCTCCATTAGTTATTAGCTGAAAGGTAGGCTATGCTCTGAAAAAGTTCAAAAGAGTAAAATAATAAAAGAGAATGTGAAGAGAGAGAACATGAAAACACCATGCAGACCCCAGGCCAGAAGGTAAATCCATGACCTTCCTACAGTGGGGGAACATACAGTGGGGCAAAAAAGTATTTAGTCACTGATTGTGCAAGTTCTCCCACTTAAAATGAAGACAGAGGTCAGTAATTTTCATAATAGGTAGACTTCAAATGTGAGAGACAGAATGTCGGAAAAAAATCCAGGAATTCACATTGTAGGATTTTTAAAGAATTTATTTGTATATTATGGCGGAAAATAAGTATTTGGTCAATAACAAAAATTCAACTCTATACTTTGTAATATAACCTTTGTTGGCAATAACAGAGGTCAAACGATTACTATAGGTCTTTACCAGGTTTGCACACACAGTAGCTGGTATTTTGGCCCATTCCTCCATGCAGATCTTCTCGAGAGCAGTGATGTTTTGGGGCTGTCGCCGAGCAACATGGACTTTCAACTCCCTCCACAGATTTTCTATGGGGTTGAGGTCTGGAGACTGGCTAGGCCACTCCAGGACTTTCAAATGCTTCTTACGGAGCCACTTCTTCGTTGCCCGGGCGATGTGTTTGGGATCATTGTCATGTTGGAAGACCCAGCTATGTTTCATCTTCAAAGCTCTCACTGATGGAAGGAGGTTTTGGCTCAAAATCTCACCATACATGGCCCCATTCATTCTTTCCTTAACACGGATCAGTCGTCCTGTCCCCTTAGCAGAAAAAACAGCCCCAAAGCATGATGTTTCCACCCCCATGCTTCACAGTAGGTATGGTGTTCTTGGGATGCAACTCTGTATTCTTCTTCCTCCATACACGACGAGTTGAGTTAATACCAAAAAGTTCTACTTTGGTTTCATCTGACCACATGACATTCTCCCAATCCTCTGCTGTATCATCCATGTGCTCTCTGGCAAACTTCAGACGGGCCTGGACATGCACTGGCTTAAGCAGGGGGACACGTCTGACACTGCAGGATTTGATTCCCTGTCGTTGTAGTGTGTTACTGATGGTAACCTTTGTTACTTTGGTCCCAGCTCTCTGCAGGTCATTCACCAAGTCCCCCCGTGTGGTTCTGGGATTTTTGCTCACCGTTCTCATTATCATTTTGATCCCACGGGATGAGATCTTGGGTGGAGCCCCAGATCGAGGGAGATTATCATTGGTCTTGTATGTCTTCCGTTTTCTGATAATTGCTCCCACAGTTGATATTTTCACACCAAGCCGCTTGCCTATTGTAGATTCACTCTTCCCAGTCAGGTGCAGGTCTACCATTCTTTTCTTGGTGTCCTTCGAAACCTCTTTGGTCTTGGCCATAGTGGAGTTTGGAGTCTGACTGTTTGAGGCTGTGGACAGGTGTCTTTTATACAGATAACGAGTTCCAACAGATGCCATTAATACATTATAAATTATAAATAAATAATAAATTCTTTAAAAATCCTACAATGTGAATTCCTGGATTTTTTTTTTCAAATTCTGTCTCTGACAGTTGAAGTGTACCTATGATGAAAATTACTGACCTCTATCATTATTTTAAGTGGGAGAACTTGCACAATCGGTGGCTGACTAAATACTTTTTTGCCCCACTGTATGAATACGTTTTCATCAAGTGTCAGGGAACTAGGCCATTGTGATGAGATGGGCGCTGGTAAAACAATATACATATGCTTAAGATATTAATACATTGAACTGCTGAAATGCTACTATGACAGCAAGCCTGATGAAAGAGAACACAATTAGTAGGTGTGGAATATACGGTAGCTTTACAATCAAACATCCAGATTAATCAAGAGACATTTTATGACTCAAACCAAGTTCATACCTCTCCGTCCTCAGGGGGGTGGAAACAAATGCACTGACAGGCCTGCAGACGGTGAGGGGAGACATGCCCTGTTTTTAACTCTAGAACTCCCAGAGAGCAGCCATTTGGCTGGATACCGCTATCTCTATCTTAATCCTTGTGGATGGTTGTCTTTGTTCTGTAAATGTGGCAATTCACCTGGACGGCATTAAATTAGCCTCCAGTAATAAAGCAAAGAACCTCTGTGTTATTTTTGACCAAGATATGTCATTTAGATCTCACATTCAAGAAGTCTCTAGGATTTCCTTTTTTCACCTTAGGAACATTGCAAAAATTAGAACCATCCTGTCTAGGAATTATGCTGAAAAAGTAGTCCATGCCTTTGTTACTTCAAGGCTGGATTACTGTAACTCTTTATTATCAGGTTGTCCACAGAAAACTATTAAAAGTCTTCAGCTAGTCCAAAATGCTACTGCAAGGGCTCTAATGAATAAAAGAAGAAGAGATCACATTTCCCCTGTTTTAGCTTCTCTTCACTGGCTCCCAGTGAGATCTAGAATAGAATTCAAGATAGTCCTTCTGACATATAAAGCTCTTAGTAATCCAGCTCCATCATACATAAGAGACCTGATTGTTCCATATTTTCCTAACAGAGACCTTCGCTCTCAGACTGCATGTTTACTGGTAGTTCCTAGGATTTCTAAAAGTAGAATGGGTGGCAGATCTTTCAGCTATCAGGCTCCCCTCCCATGGAACCAGCTCCCAGGGTTGGTTCGTGAAGCAGACAACTTGTATATCTTTAAAACTAGGCTTAAAACTTTCCTCTTTGACAAAGCTTACAGTTAGAGATATGTTAATAGGTAGTTAGAGACAGGTTAGACAGGTAACTAGGAAGGGACAGGTTAATGTTAGTAGTCAGGAAGAGTATCAAAAGCTAGGAAGAGATATGAAGAGGTAGAGTAGCTAGGTAGAGATAGATTAATGTAAGCCAGGTAGAGAGTGTTAGTAGCTAGGTCTCCTAGTAGCTAGGAGACAGGTTAATGTTAGTAGCTATGCTGCTTTAGGCTAGGCTGTTGGAGGACATTATTAGAGCCAGTTCCTACTTTCTCTCCTACTTCTCCCCAACTGCATGATGTGCTGTCAATTCAAGCGCTAACCAGTTTTCTCTTAGTCTCTTCTTATACAGGGTTCTTACACCTTTTCCAACTTCAAATTCCAGCACTTTTCAAGCACTTTCAAGGGGCATTTTTATGCTTTTCCAGCACCTAACAACCACGGTAAATTACGTTTATATATGCTATATGTACTTTTTCACATTTAAATCCATATTAAAAAACACAATATGACATTTCATCTTAAATTGTTGAATACTTTGGAGCACAGATTTATTGGGATAGTTCACCCCAAAATGATAAAAAAAAAAAAAAAAAGTTCAGTTATTGGATGAAGTATCTTTTTAGGTTTGGTCTCTTTCTACCTAAAGTTGATATCTTAAAAAATGAGCCTACAGTCAGATTTTGTTTGGGTGTAGTACCAAACCTTCATCCTTCATGATACTTCATGTGCATTACTATTCAAAATTAATGTAATAAATTAAATCCTTTTGAGTCCGAGAATATTCTTGCTGCAAGTTAATGAAAAACTGTTCCTATGTCAACTGTTTTGAAAATCAGTCACCAAATATGGAAACCATAGTTTATGAGCTTCCATCAATACTACTTTTTATTATTGTCAATATTACCTTAGGTTGGGACTAAGGTACTGTTGTAACTGTATGGCAAATGTGTTACCCGTCATATGGTGACATTTAAGAGGTTAAAGGAAAACATGTTTAATGGTTCAAAATGTATCACCTCTCTGTAAGTAGTCTTGGCATTCTATATAACCTATATATAAATGACAAATAATCACCAGACAGATAAATACAATTTCAATAAGCACTTTAATTGTGTAAAATAGGAACATTCTTTTCTGCCTTCTGCTTATCTTGAGCATTCCTCATATGGCATGCCGTGAATTACACGATCAATAACTTAAATTGGCAAGGAAGTGCCCTTTAGATTGTTGTGTTTAGGAAAAAATCTGCAATTAACAACACAAGTGCAAACAACTGCAATGAAAGTAGTGCAAAAATGAAACTGCACTGAACAAAATATAGTGCAAAAATAATAACTAGCTTATCCAGGAGTAGGCCAAACAGGGTAGGGCCTGTTAAGGAGTGTCCTTCAGTTCCTTTAGTTTTTCAGCTAGCTGTTTCTCCATAGTCTCCAGACTTATTTTGTTTTCCTTTGCTGCTCTTCGAAGGCCATTGGACTTTGAAATGAAGCTCAGTTTTCCTTGTGATTCAGCTTCTTCTGCATTGTCATCAGCGGACTTCAGGAGGACCCTCATATCCTCCTCTAGTCTCTTCTTTTTGGATTTTATTTCTGTTATCTCTTCAATTAGTCCTTTCCTCTTCTTTGCCTTCTGTTCATCTTGTTTCAGACGTCTTTGGTCATCAAGATACATGTGGTATTTCTGTCTTGCAGCAGCGGCAGAGAGGAGTAGCTCCTTTGTGTAGGCTATGTTAAGAAGCCCTCCAACACTCCGCACATGGTCATGAATAACCCGCTGGGAGATTAATGAATGCTCCTTGAGGTTCTCCACCATGACCTCCTTGTTGACAGAAAACCCTCTTTCAACAGAGGCTTGGCCATGTGAAAGGATCAGGAGAAGCTTCACTGCCTCCCATAGATGGTGACACTCTGCATTGTTGGATAAATGTTCATGGTAGAATGTATCCAAACTTCCACTTTCTGGGTTGAAGTTTCTAAAAGAATCTGATGCTGTCATCAGGCTGTGGTCATAGAAGTGACCAAACTCCCTCAGAAACTCATCACAGCATTTCTCTTCAATGCGCCCAGTTTCCACAAAGAGCCGCAGAACAGTGGTGAGTTTTCGGGTGCTCACCTCTTTGCTCTTGAGGAACACCCTTGGAGCGAGAACAGAAAGGCTTCTCACAAGAGGATATTTGAGTGGAGCCTTTTTAAAAAGCATGGAGACCATCTTCAGCAAAAATAATTTGCAGTTTTGCCTAAACTCCAGCCTCAGCCTCTCGGCATCCAAGTTCTTCTTCTTATGCTCCTCCAGGGCTCGCTCTGTGACAAATCCCACTCTCAGTTTGGTAACATCCATGTGGTTGACTGGATCAGCATAGTCAACTTGTAGAAGCTTTAATGTAGTTGTTGCATTCTTCATGACACTGGGCTTGATAAACCTCTCCAAGAGACTCCTAAGCATGTTGGTGAGATCCCCACTCATAAATGGCAGCATGGGTTTGTCTGTCTGGTATAACTTCAAAAATGGTGTGATTTCCAGAGCCACCATTAGAAAGAAGTTGAGCTTTGCCTGGAAGAGGTCATCTTGAACAATCATCTGAGCAGTCTTGAAAGATTTGGAAGATGGTTCTGTTATAGTTTTCGCTTTTGCAGCTTTGATGTATATTTTCAGAGAAGGCAAAATCTGTAGGGCACGCTCAGCCACCTTTACGTTTTCCAGCCATCGATGACTACAGAAGTCAAGAGGGAAGGATGTGGAACCAGTGACTGCTGTATAGTCCTCTCTACGTGCTGGTACATCCTTAAATAACCATTTAAGGTTTGAAAGAGCATTTCCCAGGTCCCAGTCTGTGGATGCACACTCGGCTCTGAAGGAATTGTGTAGTATGTGCAAACCACAGCTTCCAACATTAAGCATTTTCTTGCCTGTTTGTTGTTCTATATTTTGCTGGGCTATGGAGAAGAGCTTCCAGTTCACGTTTGGGCCATCCATCGACAGTTGAATCAGGTTGTGGAAGCCTATATCTGAAAACACAGTCTCAAGCTTCTCATATATTTGTTCTGCTGTGTGATGACCCATGAAAAAAGATGTCAGATACCTTGAGGTTACTTGATTATCATTCCAGAATCTCAAGTGAACATCTAGCTGGCTTTTCTTCATTTCCCGATTTAAACTTTCATCAAATAGAAGAACATAACCAGATTCTTTCATGGCTTTGGTCTTCATCAAAGAAGAGAAATGAGGAGCTATCCCAAACACAGTGAGGTATGCCACTTTATTCTCCCCACATTTAAACTGCTTTGCTATGTTACTGTCGGGAAACATGGTTTGGAAAATATCCCCTACATGCTCACATGATTTGTAAGAATAGTGGCTTGTTACAACTTTTGTTGCCCAACATATTTCTGCTTTAAGTGTTGGATTAGAGCTAACAAATGTTTTTATGGTGCCTTGGGAGTTGCTGGTTGACTGCTGTGGATTAGATGAATCTGGGGATGGTAGAGGCGCAATTTCCTTTGCTACTCCACTGGCAGCTTCCTCTGCATTGCTGCTTAATGGTGTAGATGTAGCTGTGCTGCTTGACACATTACTTGTCTGCTGAAAAAAATCAGCCAATCCAGGACCTGGATATAGAAGTCTTCTCATCAGATCTTGATGCTTTTTCCCTAAATAACAACAATAAAAAAATAAGAAGACTTAATATAATGATACATAATATAAATAAGTTGTATAATAATGTATATAAGTGAAAAAAAAGAATGAGATAATTAATTAGAGAGCAGGGCTGCAGTACTATGAGAAAATATGTTTTGTTGATTATTGCTCTTGATATAGTAAAGATTATATTAACACTACAATAAGGTTTCATTTGAAACAACCATGAGCAATGCATTTGTTACAGTATGTCTTAATCTTTGTTAAACCATGGTTTGGGTGAATACTCGATTCTGATTGGCTGGTGGGTGCTGAAAAGCGTGCATTAATTTCGTATAATGCACGTATAAACGTTAAGTGACAAGTCGTTGAGCTGATCGTAGACTGACTGAGATGTTTACTGTTTTGAGTGTGCAATAAAATATGAGCTTTGCATTTCTTTTAAGGCATTAGTCATTATTTTCATATCTAGGACCTACATCCGTGCACTTAAGCGCTCCAGTACAGCTGTTTCCATAGTAACGATAAGCAATTAAGCTACTAGCTTCAGGTTAGCTCCTGCCCAGGACCGCCGCATACTACCAGTGTTTGTTTCCACGTAAAAGTGCAGGAATAGTCATAATGTGTTGTGATTCTGGCGATGCAGCGTGTGCTGATGTGTTTTGTTGCGCCTGATGAAGATCCTCACAGCAGCGAGAGAATGGCTGGCTCTGTGACGAGAATTCAGACAGTAGACCGACTAAAGACCCACATAAAATAGTCCCTGTAGTGTGGGATATTTGACGAGTTCAGTACATGAAATAAACACTTGTTATAAAATGTTACGTTTGTGGGACCATGGTATAAGTGGATTAAACAAGTCGGAGCCGTACATTAGACGCGTCGTGGTGTTCTTGACTCCGCGTCGTGCATTATAACAGTCTAATGCACGGCTCCTCGTTGTTTAATCCTTACTTAATGTTATAAGAATTTAGCTGGTTAAAGCCGTTTAAACGACATCAGATTTTGTAATTTATTACGTTGGTTATTTTTAAGTAACATCAAAACCATAACAGTTATTCAAATTGGGATTAAATCTTATAAGTGAACTATAGACGTTCCCCATTACTGAAATGTACAGTAAAACTAAAAAACAAAAAAACAAAAAAAAAGTCTAGCGCGAGCTCACTATGCACTTGCGAAACTGCCGTTAAACACTGAATCTGGTGGTAGAAATGGAAAAATAAATATCGTTTACATCGTATTAGCACTTTGTTGTTTGATGAAATAATTCATGCAACTGCAGAATTCAATCAGTAAGCACACAAACTGAAATGTAAACTTAATGTACCGTGACAGTGAAAATCAGTTAGCTAATTAGCCTAATCAAAAATTCCTAAACTTAAAACTTACCTTTCATATGGCTTGAAAGCGCGGCCTCTCCCATGGTGAAGAGCTGCACATCCTTTTTGCATATTTTGCAAGTGGCTAATCGAGGATATGGTCCACGTTTTAGCCATAATTTGTATTTTTCGTCCTCCAGCCAACGAGCATTGAAACGACAACCTCCCGGCATGTTTTCACCTCCCAGTCTGCTCCAAAAGAGGGTGCGCATCCACTGGAAAATTACACCACTACAGCCACAAGCACAGACTCAAGCGGCGTTATTTTCGTTTTGTGCAAAATGCATTTTTAGCTAAAAGGAAAACTACTCCGTAAGATAACGAATTATTATGAAAGCAATGCAATTTCAAATTCAAGGAGGTTCAAGCACTTTGTCCAAAATCCAAGCACTTTTCTAACCTTGAAAACACTACATTAAAAATCAAGCATTTTCCAGAATTTCCAGCACCCTTACGAACCCTGCTTATAGTAGGTGCTCCTGACCCACCCTGCTTGACGGCCCTGACTAAGATGGCATTGCAGTGACGGAAAGTTCTCCAAGTCCAGCAAAAAACTTCTGCATCAGTTCTGCTGCTATTTCTGTGTCTCTGTTCTGTATCTCTGAACAAGAGAATAGAAGACTCAAACAAACGAAAAAACAATATCTACGAAAAATGCAGGGGTCAAAGGGACAAAAAGGCAAGCAAAATAAGACATGAAAATACTAAGCTTACACAAAAAACTAAAAAAGGTAAAACTAATGAGAACTTAATCTTGAGAATAAAAGTAAGAGGGTGTGGCTTGGAATGACTGGACTGATAGTGTAACATACTGTCTCTTCATGTCTTCTCAGACCCCCAAACAGTCGTGGCAGATGACCACTTGTACTGAGCCAGATTCTGCTGGAAGTTTCTTCCTGTTAATGGGGAGTTTTTCCTCTCCACTTTCGCTACATGCTTGCTCAGTATGAAGGATTGCTGAGGAATAGCTGTGGTTGGAGTCTGCATGATCCCGGCATAACCTCAAATCAATGACTCATTGCAATCTTCCTTACATAGAAAACGTAACTGATTGGAATGTTTGTGTAATTGTATTGAGATGGCTTTCGTTGTAAAGTGTCTTGAGATAACATTTGTTGTGATCTCTCTCCAGGAGCTCTGACGACAGAGGAGGGTCATCCCTGACCTCCTCCAGGAGCTCTAATATAGGGACCCCAAAATCCAGACGAGGTGCCGGCATGGGGGCCCGGAGATGTGGTGCTGGTGCCCTCTGGTGACCTGCCAAAGGTTGAAGAGCTGATGCTGTGCAGGCCAGGAACACTGCAGCAACAAGAACAGCCAGCTCTGTCAATGGAATGGGTTCTGGCTCTGGAACTGGCTCACAGGCAAAGAAAGGCTGGTTGATGGGCTCACACGCAGAGACAGGCTGGCTGACTGAGCCATCGACTGAAGCAGACTGACTGACTGAGGCACAGACTGAAGCAGGCTGGCTGACTGGGAGCAACTGCTGCAGATCCAGCAACTCTGGAGGCGGCAGAGACTGAAAGGGCTCTGTTGGCTCTGGAAACAGAGACTGAAGGGGCTCTGTTGGCTCTGGGAACGGCAGCTCAATGCTGCACTGAATGAGGGGGAAAACTGAACAGGCTGAAGCAGACACGAGCAGATGCCAACTTCGGGGCCAAGCAGACCGGAGCGAGAAATGTCTATCTGCGGCCTGGAAGACAGAGGCATGTAGTAAAGTAGGTGTGTCGTGGAGTGACGTCACTTCACGACACACCTACTACACAACAGGAAATTACGTCAAACCACGCGAGATTAGGCTGTTGATAACTGAAAGAAAATTTTCCGACCGTTTGAAAAGAGTAAGTGATGTGTTTTTATTTTTATTTTTAATCAGTCTCACAAGTTACAGTGTACTAATGAATAAATGCACATCACCCTGAACAGAAGAATAGGCCACAAAATGTTTAAAGAAGTCAACTAATACATTGCAGAGAAAGCTATTTGTATGGGTTTCTCTTGAGAGTCATACCATGTGCCATCAACATGTTTTTTGTCACAGTAACTGAACTTGCTGACCATAGTTACTGGATTATGTGGTTTCATGACCTTTGTGTTTTTGATGGAGTGTGCACAAATGTATGTTTATTTCTGCTTTCAGCTACATCCTACAATTGTTGTAGATGTCAATAGAGCGCCATTGGTGTACGAGGGGAACACACTCAAGTGTTCAATCTGTTTCAGAAATGGTGTAGAAGCGCATATTATGTCCCATGTGCAAACACATGACAGGGCAGCTGTTTGTCATGGGAGGTAATTTTTTATTTGAAAATCCAGGTGTTGTGCAATGTTGTAAATTTTTTCTTTATTTAAGGTCACAATTTTATACCAATGGCTGTATATATGTCATATTGGTGAACATATATAGGAATTTTATTCACAAATTGTTTGTAAATGCAATTTATACACGTTTACAGGGTACAAAATGTTTGGGTGACTTCGTGGCTGTGTGACATCACCACACCATCATTGCTGCTATTGTGGCTGCACTGTCACCAGAAGGAACCTATTCGTTCAGCATCTTAAGATCTGTGGTGTTACTTTAGGTATTCCTTTGATTCGATTTTTATTTATTTATGGTTTAGCATACATGCACCATCATTTCTCACACTTTTCAGTTTCATTATGATTGCTTTGTCTCTCTCCCATATCAATACTGCAGCCTCCTCTGTCCCTGATGCTACTCATGCCCGTGGAGCCTCCCCTGCCTCATCAGCATCAGACACGCTGTGTCTGCAGCGTCCTCTGTGTCTGGAGGCCCTGCAGCTAGAGCCCCCTCTCTTTATTATCCAACAATTTCCACCTTTCAAAGCAGAAGTAAGTTACTGAAATCAAGGCCAAAGAAAACCACCTGCACCATGTGTAATCTGACTGTTAATAAAAAAATATAAAAGTACATATACAAAGACGCCACCCCTCAACAATCCCAGGCATAATGTCAAGTCACCACCCGCCATCACAATGCATAGACCCAAAAAATTGTATATTTGCGGTCAGGAGGACATTTTCTGGGCCGCTTCCATCAATTCATGTCCAGTATTGCACTTGGGGAGAGAAACATCAAATGTTGTGTGAGGTGGAGCAATGTAGGAAGGCAGGGGAGTTTACCATAAGAAGCTGCTTAATGAGATTTCATTGCATGCATCAGAAATCCATTCCTTTTTGTGCCATGTCTTCAGGAACACATGTAACCCTTAAATAAGAGGTTCTGAGAGGCATGGTTGATAAAAGATGGATTTATGAGAACAGCAAACATATTTGTCTCTCACAACAAAAAGCTGCTGAGTCCGGGGGATGTGAAGAGATCATTCTTGAAGAGGGAAGCTCAAAACTGCATGTGTCTGTGAAAGACAGGGAAACGGCATACTACTCAAGGCTAGGCAGAGTAGTGGTGTATTTTGACAGAAAAAAAATACTTGGCAATGCCCTTGTTCAAAGCAGAAGAACAACTGTCCACACAAATCCATAGCAAAATGGCACTTGAACCAAGCACATCCACAAATTTTTTGAAAAGTTAGGTTAACCGATTCAGAAGTGTTTGATGCTTTTGAAAAAGATGAAAAAGATTAACAATATGAACGGAGCACTGGGGATGATGCCACATCTGTATATACACCAGAAGGTCTTGATCTTATGCCAATGATTAAGTATTTGCTGAAGAACAAAAGCTTACCAGCTGTGCTGCCAAAAGATGTCAGGTCTCCGTCAAAAACAAACACATTGCCACAGCACCTAATCCCTCAAGAAGCATTTTGTGCCATGTGTCCAGGAAGGGCACCTCTTTCTGAACCAATCTTCGTAATGCAGAAAGCCAAGATTGTCACATTTACGGGTGTAAAAGAAGGTCTGTATTTTTAATAAATGAATAAAATTCACCAATTCCAGTCTAACCATAGAGTGTACATTTCATGAAGATGTTTCTTGCAGCTTCTAAAATTGTGGAAAACTCGCATTACTACATTTTTTTTCCTTACTCAAAATCCAATCATGTTTTCAAATACTGTAGATGTGTCTACATATTGTAAGAGGTGTGGGATATGTGGAACCTTCTACCACTACGAGGAGTTGACTGAGGGGCTGCACAACTTTGACGGCCATGTCGTTCTCACATTACATCTTTGCCTTTTCCTGAGACAGTCGGTGCAGGTATAATTCATTTATTGTGTTTTTATTTGGATTGTTTGTCTTAATTGTGTGAATCAACTGGTGACTTGTGTGCTTATTGTTCACCATATTAAGCTATTTAACATAAAATGCAGAAGGACCCCCCCCCTGAGTTATTGCAGTCAGTCATATAAAAATGTCTCAACTGTAACTGTCTACCATAATTTTCTTTCTAACATTTCTATAGAATCACACTGCAGTTGGGAGAGCTATTGACATCCTCGAACAAACCAACAATAAGAAATTTCTATTCTATATGGTTATGTGCACTTTGAGGCTCTGACAGAACATAACTATAATTATTTATGCGTAAATTGTGGGGTCCATGCACCTGTCGTAATGGAATTATACAAAAAGGGAGTTTTTAGTATGCCAGGTAATACTTTTGACATGTATAACATAATAACACCACACAGATTTCAAGGAACGTGTCTAACCACCTGTCTTGCAGTGAGTGACCTTGAAGATCCCCCATCTAACTTTGATGGGCATGTTGATGCGAAGGAATTCTGGCACTCTGTTGAGACAGAAATTGTTTGGGTTTTTAAAAAGTAAGTTGTAGCACTGAATGGGTATGTGAAGTGAATATTTTGCAGTAGTGTTAAGAGGTGTGTTAAGTTTTTATCAATCAATTGTATCTTGGTATAATGCATATGTGTACTTGCATTTGTGCTCTTGTCTTTGTCACATATTTGTAACGCAAAATCCATTGTTTCACTTTGAAGGTAATCGAGACAATCCCTGTAAAGTTTCTCCATCATATGATAAATGGGCACCATGGATCAGGCCTCATATGAGAGCTGAGAAAGTACTCCTCAATACAGAGCTTGCCAAATGTGCAACAAAAACATCTGTCGCAGAAAAAACTGATGTTGAAATATTAGAGGAACGTCTGTCAAGTGAACTTATGAACTTGAAGGTGAATTGTAATATTTTGTTTGCATGTGATGACTATACACAGTCAAATCATATAGATTTTTTGAAAGAAACTGTGTTCATGTAGGTTGATACTTAAAGGAGACTTGTTCGTGAATGTGGCATTGACTAGAGTGTTTGGCTTGCAATTGGAGGGTCGTAGGTTTGATTCCAGCTTCCTCCAGTCACATGTCGATGTGCCCCTGGGCAAGGCACTTAACCCCAAAAACATCTTCTTACCAAGCCATGTTGGCTATCGGTGTATGAATGTGAGTGTGAATGGGTGAATGTGGCTTCAATGTAAAGCGCTTTGAGTGGCCAGTAAGACTAGAAAAGCGCTATATAAATTCAGTCCATTTACCATTTACTCAAAGGGATCCAAAATGGACCTCCTCCTGCGTTTAAGGGGCGAGATGAAAACCAGGAGCACCTATGATAAAATGTTTCCAACTGTTTGGGGAGCATCAGGTAAAACATACTTTTAACATAAATTCTATTGCTAAATCTACTGCGATAGATGGAAATAATTGATAGAAAAAATTGATAAAAAAAGAATGTATGTGTGTGTGTATGTATGTATATATTTATGAAAACATGTAATATTTACGAGTACTCTGACACATTTCAATGTTCTTATTTTCTATTTGAAGGTGGCTGGGGAGTCATCATTTGCCCTTGTGGCATTGTAACTCCATTAAATTCAATATAAGAGCCGAAAGCCCAAGAGACTACACAGACATGTTGCTATCCTTTAAACATTTCCCAAACATTGTAATTTATGATTTTGCACGAGGATTGGTGACCCACTCCAACCTATGGGAGCCAGAGAGACAGTATACAGCCCAGAACTAGTGCATGTTTTTGTGGGAGTAGCTCACATTAGTTACTTGAGTACCAGAGAACTTTGTTTGTTCTGTTGTTTTGATTTATCATGGGAATATATCTGCCAGACAATTACAAGTTTTTGTTGCTTATTCCAAAGCCTGTGCAATTGTTTGACAACAATTATTTTCTTTCTATTGTAAATGCTTTAATGGAATAATCACAATAATCTTGACTATTGGCCACAGTCAAGATTGTTTTCTATTGTTTCTCTATCTGGTGGAGAGTTTCACTGGGCAGCACGGTAGTACAGCGGTTAGCGCTTGTGCTTCACAGCTAGAAGGTCCCGGGTTTGATTCCCACGTGGATGGATCCTTTCTGTGTGGAGTTTGCATGTTCTCCCCGTGTCTGCGTAGGTTTCCTCCAGGTATTCCGGTTTCCCGTACCAATAAAAACATGTACAATAGGCCAGGGTGAATGAGAATGTGTTTGAGAGTGCAAACCAAGGATGGAAATTAGCCCAAGGGTACAATCCGGTGTGGCTTGTTTACATTCATGAGACAGATGTTTGTTCATTAACAGGCACTTTCCTGACCAAATAAACCAATCAATAAAAAGTTATTATTTTTATTTTTCTAATTGTATAATTGTTTTGTTCAGGCATGGAAGACGGTTTGCCCATTTCACAAAAGAGGGACAAGAGATGGTCAATGGGTGTCTTTCACCCATCTTCAGACTGAAGAGGAAAAGACAGCCTAATCAAGAGACAAATGTAAAAATATGTGACATCACAATCATTACTGAGTGATATTCATAGTGGCCGTGAACTAACACACTATCAACTTGCTCCCTTTGTCAGCAGGCAAAGGCAAAAGAAACTAAGATTGTCCAGAGAACAGAGCTGGTAATTGAGTGAAATCATAAGACATTACATGAAGTGCATATGTTATGATTTTAATGTTGATATTGATGGTATTGTTTATAGAATACAGAATGTGATAACAATTCTTAGTTGCTGGAGGTAAGTGAGAAGCCACTCAAGAATTTACCAATTTTTTTAAAAATTATTTGTGAAAAATGTATTTTCAAATTTCAGAAAGCGGTAAAGGAAGCACAGCGGAAACGGCCACATCAGTGTGCTGTCCTGATTGATTGCATGAAGGGGAGCGCTTCGATAAAGGAACAACTTGAGGTAAACATATCAGCATGAAGATATACTTAGTAGTTACATTTGAAAGTGAAAGTCTTTCTCAATATAAAAGGAAATTGTAGTCATACTATCAATATGGACCATCACTATCCTCTTATGTAACTATTTGTTTTCAGGCTATCATAACTTTGGGACCTTTTCTTAGCATGGGAATCCAGGAAGGAGAGGCCAACCCTTTACTTCGAGGATGAGCAACTCGATGAGGTTGTCTCATTCTTGTTTGCGACCATCAGGGAGACCCCAAGAGCAAGACAGCAAGATGACTGGGTTGACGTCAAGGATGTGCTCTTACCAGAAGTATTGCATGAATTGTTATATATTTTTTTACATTACATTGGTAGACCCGAGCACCAGCAGGCTGGCAAAGGGACTATTGTAATCAAAGTGCGCACAAAACAAAAGCAAATCCAAATCCTCAAACATACACTAACTCATCTCATTGTGCATGTTGCCTGGACGATCACATGTACTGGAAAAACGACAGCATCGCAACATTGTAAATGTACAGAGACCATAAAAGTCATTGGGTAAAGCCCATGTGCAAGTGACTGACGATATATCAAATAGGACACAACATAATTTAAGGCTACATTAGGTTCTGTGAATTTTTGTTGTTGAATTTAACCCTCTAGGCGCCAAAGTCACAGTATTGCGACAAGCAACATTACTGACTTTAACGAGCCACAGCTGTAGATATGGCCACTAATTTAACCCTCTAGGCGCCAAAGTTGCAATATTGCGAGAAGCAACATTGCTGACTTTAACGAGCCACAGCTGTAGATAGGGCCACTAATTTAACCCTCTAGGCGCTGTTGGCTCCTAGTTACCATGCGACCGGCCACTCGCTTCCGGAGAGTGTAGGGCCGCCAACATTTAAACCCCGGCGGGAATTTTTCCAAAATAAAGTCAGAGCTGAGAGACAGAGAGAGAAAATAATGCACAGACACAGAATTTCTGTTTCACACTCATACACATCTGCAGATGGGGAACAGTCAGAACTGAGTTGAACTGAACTGAACCGTCGTATACAGGGGTGTACCATTTTTATTAAAGAAGAACAAAGAACGTATTCACATGTCTATTCTCCTCCCCCTAGATTTTTATTACACCAAACGTTTATTCTCAAGGTTTCCTGAGTTATCGCTGTAACCGTCCGGTCTGTTTATGACTGTCTACTCCCTACTCTGTTTCTTATCTCCGCATCCTACTTTTACAACATGCAGTAAACTTAGCCTAGAGTTTTACGACTTAAAAGCTTACCCCCATAAACAATACTTGACAAAGCATCTCTTTTCCATCATGCAAGCTAATTAAAACAGACTTTTACTTTCTGAATACTAACTAAAGATTATATAAACATATTCAATACGAGACTGTTATATAAAGTAGCCCAAAAAAATATGAATCACGACAATTCCCTCTTTCAATCTATTTTTTTTATATAGATTGACCATTCCTCTGTACTTCTCCAAGTGAGGGATTAACAGATATTGACCTTGCATATTATTACCAACAGCTTTGTCAATGCATTTTATGAATAATGAACGTATACAAGGAATACAACAACATCCACATAACACCATAGTCGACACAAATACTGCTAATGAAACCATTATTGACATTGCCAGAGTTTTCCATTTTCCAAACATATTAACAAATTGTCCCACATTGAGGTATCTACACCTGATTGTTCTTTTAGCCTATTTGACAGTATTCTCAGTCCTTCTACTGCCCTAGTTAATTTTCCATCTGCATTAGTATTATTAGGGATAAACATACAGCACTGATCACCAAATATTGAACAGACACCACCTTTTTCAGCTAAGAGCATGTCAACTGCTATTCTATTTTGAAAAGCCATTAAGGAGGTGGCTTTAAGTTGCTCATGTACAGCCTCAAACCCATCTCTAGTTTTAATAGAAGTTTGGATTGAATTGCAATATGTAATGTTGACTGAACCCACTACTTTATTTCCAGGCTTATAATTTTTGAAACAAGTAAAATTATTTGGAGCAACATTACTATCAAAGAAGGGTGGGGTAGCTCTGTTATCAGCTATAGGGAATAATTTCTCCCAGTTACTACAATCTTTTACTGGATTTACACTAGACAGCAGGGAAACCAGACAAGTTGTGTTGAGCTCAACAGGTGCAGGGACCACCTTGAGAATAGGTCTGGCTCCCATGCACACAACACAATCCCGCCTCGCTTCTTGTCCTGCTTGTTCTACCATAAGCAACCAATTATTAGTGGAGCCACCCACACCTGTCATCATTTCAAAGTAATCGTCCACAGATGGTTCTTCTTTAATTATACTACCTCTTGCTGCTGAGGCCTGATTTTGACTTACCGAGGTGGAGGCTTTACAAGAATCCTGACAGATCATAATAGGAAATTGAACATCTTTTCCCCCTTTATAAACCCAAATTATAAAGAGAGTACAACCTTGCCCATTCTCGAGATATTTTAAGGGGAGGAGATCACTCTTAGTTAAATTAACAGTAAGAAGTAATTTATCTGCAACCTTATCCAATTTAACCAAAGGACGCATATGTTTTGCATAAGCTGTAGTAGTGTACCTTCTCCAGTCATATCCACGGGGATCAGCAATTAAAGTGGACCAACTAGTATCTTTTTGATCATTTGTTATGTACCACAAGGGGTAGGTTTTATATTTACTTGCTTGTTCTCCCTTATAAACTAATGTATTTAAGGGAATAGTAATCACTGCAGATCGTCCTCTTGGTATGCAAAATTGAGAAAATCCACGATGTGCGGCGGAAGAGCCACACAGTGAATAGGGAGTTGATTTAGCCATTAAGTTTCTTCTCGGTCTAATTGAGTGAACTTCAACCTGTGTTTGATTTGTAGAACTATTATAGGGCCATTCACCACAACAGTAAAAGATAATATTGACCAATAACATCATGCAAAAACCTGTGGTGCACAGCACCTTCTTATTTTCCCAAAGATGCATACTTTCTGTTAGTGGTGTGATCCTATGTTTATTTTAACCAAGGAAGGGTGTCTGTTTTTCTTTATCTTTACCTTTAAGCAATTATTTTTATTTTATTAATTTATTTTTTATCGTTTTAACCCAATTCAATATTCTTTTAGTACAAGGCAAAACTCTAGCAATTGTCACAACCTCAAAAACATCTGCAGAAAACCATATAATGAAAAAACATAATTGAAACAAAGATTTAGTAATCAAGTCAACCTAATTATGATTTAAACACCCCTTAAAATGTTTTAGCGTATTAATAAAAACTTTTATAAAACCGTAAAAACTGAGTATTATGACAAAATCCTACAAATTTACTACTTAAAAAGTCTTTGACACACTCTTAGGCAGTGTCTAACAATCTGCACCTGTAGAATAAAAATTGGTTAAACAACCTGTAAAAAAACAGAAAAATGATTAATAAATGTTCAGTCTTTATTATTATATTTTTTAGTCTTTACTCTTGTTTATTCCTCCGTCACCCAGCGGCTGCAAGTGGTGAGACGATTCAGTAGAGTGGGCTCTTTATTTCTTCCAATTTTTTTTTCAGATCGCCCTCAATGAAATGCCAGCTACTTCATTAACTGAACATTTCCCCCAATAACACAAATACACAGACAGGCCCCGCCTCCTGGCTTCCTTCACCGATTGTGAAGTGGTCAAAACCTGCTGTGTAATGTGTTAGATGTTTTGCGATCTTTCTCTTCTGTATACTCCCTCTTCGAGAAAAGCAAGCCCAAATTGCTTATCTCGCCCAATTTTGGCACATAAAGATCACACTGAATGATCACAGCAACCGGAACCAATCTTCTGGGTGGGCCAAGCCCTGCCTCCTGTCTTCGGCAGTCGATACTGCCTAGTCAGAACCGACACCACCCACTGCAGAGAGATTCCTCCAGGTCAGCAGAGAGCTGCTGCAGGTGAGGGACAGGAGGGGGGGTCAGGGGCCGGAGCACACTGGGACCAGTGAAACCAAGTAGAACCTCTCCCACGCAGCTGGACAGCGTGAGTCGTACGAGCAGCAACCTGGAACGGGCCAGACCAGCGGGGCTCCTGCCACTTTCTCTTATACACCTTCAGCCAAACTCGTCCAGCCTCGGAAGCAGACGCCGCAGGTCCCTGCACGTCACGGGGAGCCGGAAGGAAGGAGGAGACCAGGCCCTTCAGCTGCTGATGATCACTTCGAGGGTCCGGATCAGGATGCGGTGAAACCTGTGGTTCTCTGCCTGCTCACGGACCAGGGAAAATCCTGCCTGTAAACATCTCATAAGGAGTGAGACCTTTCGTCCTACAGACAGATGATCTGATGGCCATCAGAGCAATAGGGAGAGCATCTAGCCAATTAAGCCCCGTCTGAGCTGAAATCTTAGCCAGCTTCAACTTTAAAGTAGAATTAGAACGCTCGACAACACCTTGCGATTGCGGATGATAAACAGTGCCGAACTTGTGGGTTATTCCCATCTGTTCCTCAACCTGCCGGAGATGTTTATTTTTAAAATGTGTGCCATTGTCAGACCTGACCTTAGTCGGAAAGCCATGGCACGGAATCCAGTGGTTAATCAAAGATTTCACCACCGTTTGAGAAGTCTCCCGTCTAGCAGGAAAAGCAGAAAGCACGAGGTCAATGAATCAATAATCACTAACAGGTATCGGAAACCCCTAACAGGTGTCCCCATATCTGTATAATCGATCACGATCTCCTCGCCAGGCCTGCACAAGTCCTGGAAGGCTCCCATTTCTGGCTTGATAGTAGGCTTAGGATTAAATTGACCACACACCACACATTCACTCAAAAAACGCTTAATCATATGTGGCAGGAAAGGATGCCACCAAAAACAAAGATTACGTCTCATCTGAGTGTATGACACATGTGCCACACCATGAGCCTCCTGAAAAAGGGTGGGTTTTAACGCGGCAGGTAAAACCAAACGGCCATCAGGCCCACGCCAAAAACCATCAGCAAAAACAGCACCTCTATCCTTCCACACAGTCATCTCCTGTGGCGCAGCAGCCTGCTGCGCCAACTGCAATTCCTCAGTAAAACTGTCTGACAGTTCCTGTGCTGACGTGACAATCAGCTGCGTGTGGACACGTGACAGGTAACCCGCTGCCTCTTTTGCAGCCAAATCTGCCGCAGCATTTCCACGCGCATCAACAGTGTCAGCCTTGCTGTGACCCTTACATTTAAGAACAGCAAGGTTAGCTGGTAACATGACAACATCCAAAAGTTCCATAATGTCTGCATGATGCTGTATAGGCTTACCCGTAGTGGTAACAAAACCAGCTCTTTTCCACTGTGGTAATTCATAATGAATGACATAAAACCCATAATTCGAATCAGTGTAAATCGTCACATCTTTATCTCTGCCCCACTTGCATGCTTCAATAAGAGCCCTTATTTCAGCACGCTGTGCGCTCTGCTTGCCATCAAGCTTCCCTGAAACAACAGTCTGAAAGGAATCCCCATTTTGCTCTACTATTGCAAAACCTGATCTCAACTGCCCCTGCGAATCCCTAAAACAGCAACCATCTGTATAAAGCTCAACACCTGAAGGCAAAGGGTCAGATCGCAAATCAGGACGTATTTTTTGAGCAACCGAATTCAGTCTGACACAGTCATGCTGCTCCCCAGAGATGGTCATTTGGTCAGCCATGTTTATTCCTTCATGCGTAAAAACAATGTTCGGTGCTTCCAAAACTCTGCTAATTCGCTGTTGACTCAAAGTTGAAAGAGTAAACATCTCAGAATTAACCAATGCCATGACCCCATGAGATGTCAAAATATGAAGTGGATAACCCCTGACAATGTGTGATGTTTTTTCCACTAGATGAGCAATACCGGCTGCGTGTCTCGTGCAAGGTGGCTGTCTCATTTCAATAGCTTGCTGCTTTATGCTAAGATACATAAGAATGTGTCTCTGACCACACTTTTTCTGAAACAAAATGCCATTAACAATCCCATCTGTCTCTGATGTGTTGAGAAAAAATGGACATGTATAGTCAGGAGTGGCCAAATCAGCTGCTTGTGCTAGAGCCTGTTTCAACTTAATAAATGCCTCCTCAGCTGGTATATCCCATACTAATTTAGCATGCAGATTCTTCATACCATGAGCATTTACAAGCGCTCTGAGTGGTGTGGTTAGGTTCGTGTAATGAGGCACATAATGTCTGGAAAAATTTGTCAGTCCCAGAAATGACAGCATTGATTTAACAGTGAGCGGTTTAGAATGAGCCAAAATAGCATTATTGTGGGTATCAGTCAGTCCAGCGCCTTGAGCTGTCACCTTCCGCCCCAGGAACTGGACCTCCTGTCTGACCAACTGAAGCTTATCACGGGAGACTTTATAACCCTCTCTCCCCAGATGTTGTAACACAGCTAGAGTAGCTGCTATGCATGTTTCAACAGTAGGGGCCGCCAAAATGAAATCGTCCACATACTGGGTCAGAACACAGCCTGGAGGGAGCTGTACAGTGCTTAATGACTGCTTCAATACCTGATTAAACAAACCTGGACTCAAAGCGAAACCCTGCGGAAGCCTACTATAACGTAGCTTCCTGCCTCTGAATGTAAATGAAAAAACATCCCTGACAGAAGGATGGAGGGGTAAACAGAAAAACGCATTAGCCAAATCTATGCAGGTAAACCATTTCAAATCAGGTGTAAGAGATGCCAAAGCTGTATACGGATTGGGCATAGCAATGGGAGGGGTTTTGAGGGCCTCATTGACAGCACGCAAATCATGTGCCATTCTGTATTTACCAGTACCTTGTTTTTCTACAGGAAGAATAGGGGTGTTATATGGAGAATTCGATGGTTCTAAAACTCCTACTTCAAGTAAACCTGCAATAGTGTCTGCAATACCTTCCTCAGCCTGAGGTTTATGTGGATACTGCGGACGCCAAATTGGATCAGAATGTTTCATCTCAAATGTGATGGGTGTTGTATGCACTAGACCAACATCAGTGGGACCATCTGACCACAAAGAGTCAGGCACGACCTTTAATGCCTCCACTGCATTAGGATGATCTGTTTTTTCTCTGCCATGATTTCTAGAAAGCTGCAAATGTTCCAAAAAAGTAGTGTCTGAGAGCTGCGTGTCTATTTTGTACATCTGAGAAGAAGGAGAAAAACAGACCGAAGGTACCTGGGTAGGAACCCAATCCTTTAATGTAACTCCCCTTTTAACCATTCCCCCCAAATCTTTAGCTTGATGTTTTGGATGCAACAATAGCGATATGTGAGGAAGCGCTTCAGCTTCCATCATATACCATTTATGCTGCTCTGAAGTCAGATCAGCAAACAGTGCAACACCCTCCTTCCCCACAAAGCATGGACCCGAAGCCACAGACCAAGTTTGTCCTTCAAGTTCTGTTTCAAATTTTTCCTGATACAAAGTAGGATCGCCCCTCTCATATAGGAAGGTAACATGTAATGGGTCAGGCGGTGAAACAAAAGGCTGGAGTTCAAGCAGCCACGGCTTCCAGCATCTCAGAAATTCAGCCGCAGAAGATTCACTTGCAGACATCGTAGTCAATCTGGCCCAGAAAATATCAGCCACTTGTGAAGTGTCATCTTTCAGCAAAAATTGACCACTCATGGTGTCACAGCAATGTGTATGTCCATTCGGAAAAGTCACCATAAGTCCATCAGGGGTACACAGGAAAGTAGCACCCAGTTTGATAAGCAGATCTCTGCCTAACAAGTTGACAGGAGTGGTTTGAGCAATGACAAAAGGATGTGATAGTCTTTGACCTCCCACCGCAACAGGCAATGGTTGAGTGACAGGGAGAATCATCGGAGCCCCAGAGATGCCCATCACAGACACTGTGTTCCCAGAAAAATTGACGTCTGGTAAAACTCTGTCCAGCGTGCTGAAAGTAGCACCAGTGTCCACCAAGAATGGCAATGAATCTCCATATATGTCCATTGTGAGCATTGGATCCCCCTTAGTCCTGCTCACCAAGGTACTCTGTGGGCATTGTCAAAACTGAGGCCCCCCCTGTCCTCCTTGATAGGAGGGAGGAACCATATGCTGATTCGGAGCAAAATGTGAAGGTGGCTGACCGGGAGGAATAGCGCCCCCTCGTGTATGTGGACAGTCCTTCACCCAGTGCTCATTTGAGCCACACCTCCGACAACCGTCAGCACCTGGCTGCCCTCTTCCCAGGCCTCTATTACCACCAAACCTGGCCCTACCACGTGACCGTCCCCGAGAGTGCCATGTCCGATAAGGAGCAGTAAATGGCTGATTCGGTGCGGCTGCAGCATACATTACAGGAAAGGAAGGCAACACTGTAGCTGATCCAACAGTCGGCGCTGCTTTAGCAACCATCTGCTTCACTTTTTTTGACTGATGAAAGTCACTTAATTTATTCTGAGCCTCTTTTAATTGGAGCTTCAGCAAAGCAGTCTCCATTTTCATATTCTCCTCAGCAGAATCTTGAGCTTCTTGTAAATAATGTGTTATGTGTCTCTCCGATGGTTTGTAAATTCCTGAACCATCTGAAGCTCCCACTACAGGAAGCATTAAATCAGGGCCCCCATGAGTTCTGGTATTCTGATAAACCCCCTCGCCCTGGTCAACTCTCAACGTCTGTACGTCGTTAACCTGTCCAACTGTTGCACATTCATCACGTTTAGTGGGGCTGGCACTCCCCCGAAGGTCAGCAGCCTGCCCTCGTACCACAGACGTTAATCTTCCCTGATCCTTCAGGATCTCATCCATCTGTTGTTGAACTGTATTTAACCTGTGTTCGTGCTGCTCTATTTTCTCCATTAATCTACTATTGTATGCCAAGAACAATTTATCAGTCTCCTGTTCTGTTTTTCTTTTAACTAAGTTTAACAACTGTCTCTTCTCATCTCCACGAGCCCACCTGGGCGTCATCTTGGCCTGGAACTGCTTTTTACATTTTGTACTGGTCCCACTAACCAAAAGAGAATATAGCCTTGTAATGCCTACTAACAATTGGGCACCTAACGTGCGCCACTCCTGTGGAGCAGGAAGCAATTTATATTCGGCTGCCATTGAAAGTTTAAAACAAAATCCAAAATGGATTAAAATTGAAGTAGGCAATTTGTAATAACTATGTAAATTATTTATTTTAATTGAAAAACTATCAATTAGTAGGCCAAATTTATCCCAATATTAATGCAGGTAATAGTAAAGACAGGCAGTATTGTATTTAACCTATTTATTTTTATTTTTTATAGTGAAGTGGTTTATGTATTATTTTAGTCACATAACATTAACCTTAATAATGATTTATGCAAAGCCGAAACGAAGGAAATCTAAAAAGGTTTATAACGAACTTTTTATTTTCTCATTAATTTATTTATATACTGAGATATCAGCTGTTTTGTCTAAAACACAAAGAATTTTAATGAAGTCCGGCCCGGCGGCAAAACCCGCGACGGACACTTCCACGAATCACACAAAGAAATAGAATTCTCCCAATATAAAAGCAGTCTCATTTATCATTAAAACAAACCGAAAAAATATCTGTAAAACTCGCTTTGTAACACAATCGTAGATCGTTTTCACAAAAAAGAAGTCGACCGAATTAGCGGACCAAGTCAAACACAATAGAACTTCCGGGTCACCATGCGGAATGGAAAAAAACAACCGGGACAAAGACGGCTAATCCTTCACTACAATGTTAAACCGAACAAACTGTACTCATAAGTAAACCAACCAAAGACAAAAACAAAATGCCTCCAGCAGAACCACACTTCGTCTCCAAAAACTCGAATAACTGTTTAACCGTTAATAAAGTTAATAAACAAATACCGGTCGGAAGCTAGGCTACCAGAGTGTAGCTGTAAGCATGAGCACCCCAGCTCAACCTGAACAAAACGGTGCCGCTTCGTTACAATAAAAAGTTATTTTATATATATATTCTAAAGAGTTTACTACCAGTTATCCATAACAAAAGTCCTATATATGTGTTAAACAATGCTTTAGACGTGTTTACGTAAGTGTACAAGGTTGAACGCCTTTATTCCAGGCGAGACTCACACACACTGTATGTTAGCTGTAAGCTAGATATGGTGGTACTGTAACCAACCGAAAATGATACTTCCCATTATTCCTCTACAATGCCAAGCTTCTACGTAATCTGCACAAACAGAAAACGAGGGCATCGACTAGGCGTTTAAAATTCGCAGAGGAATTATGGTTTTAGATTCAGTCAGTTAGTTCCCCTAAATGAGGAGTTTATATGAGGCCGGTGTGCAAAAAGCTACCTGGTAGCTTCCTTACCTAGCCTCCACTCCGTCCAAGCACACCCACAATCACACCGAAACAAGTACAGTAATTTTACAATATTTATCAAACACTAACCTCAAACCGGACCGACCAAAAACTGGACCATAATACACACTTCCACGTTCGCGGTGCTCAGTCGCGCGTTTTGGAAGAAACGCAGCCTCTCCAAGGTAATCCGTTAGCAGTCAGAGGGCTCCCGGGCCCTGCCTGCTGCTAAATTCGTTTGCCATCCAAGGAGCTCCCAAAAAAGCGTCCTGTCTGGGCCGGACGGCCAACCTCGAGCCCGATCCCCCTATGGTCGGTCCTTAACCAAAACAAAAACAACACGTCAACATTAAACGGAGAACGTTTAGATCAATCAATACCTATTAAATTTGTGTTAGCGCTGTTCCAGATTGATACAAAACCACCCGGGTGCTGATTTAGCAAGGATCAATCCAGTCGCTCTCCGATTCTCTGTTGAACTCCAAGGAAAAAACACAAAATTACTGTAATGTCACAAACACATGCATCAACCAGTTATGCCACACTTTACTACTCACACTCAATCTCTCCCAGCTCCGAAACAACTTAAGACCGAATTACGGAGCACGCATCCTCCACCATGTGTTGGCTCCTAGTTACCATGCGACCGGCCACTCGCTTCCGGAGAGTGTAGGGCCGCCAACATTTAAACCCCGGCGGGAAGTTTTCCAAAATAAAGTATAGAGTATAGAGAACGCAACTTTTAGAAATATAAAACTTATGAGGCCGAGATGTCGGAGTTCCCCGCCGGAAAGTATTGGCTTATTAAGATTCTAAAGAGAAATATTTACCTCTGATCTGTTCATTTGTCCCAGAAGAAAGTGAAACTAAAATGTGCCGCAGCAACAGCCAGTCCCGTTTCGCCATAACGCTCCACAAGCAGCAACATTCCAGCTTACGTTCTCCCGGTGAGAGAAAGGTATGTGTTCGGGTAGCAAGGTGGTCATCACAACACTAATTGTGACCGAGGTGGGCGGGATTTAAAAATCAGTGGAAATAATAGCAGATGCGAGCGAAAACAGGAGAGAAAAAAAGACCGCTTATAGGCGAGTAAACAGCTGGCGAGGTTTGCTTGACAGATGAGGAAGAGTAGGATCACCAGTGGATCAGACAATTTGATGAGCCTGTCAGTTATTTTTGGGACAGATCTGTAAAACTCTGTGGCCAATATTTTCTTTCTGTTGATTTTATATAGTGTATATAGAGTAACGGAGCAACATAAGAAAGGACATAAACAGATATATCCACCTGTTCTTGAAAAAAAGCCAAAAAAATGAAACATATAGATGTAGAAAATACATATATGGAAAAATATAAATAAAAAAAATAAAATTATTGATGAAAAAAAAGTTTTAAACAATGTCAAAAAGCAAAAAATTGATGTGTGATTTTGCTCCTATCACTATCTAATCTAATTATCTATCTATCTATCTAATTTACAGTGTACCTTTATAACCATATTAAAGCTACAACATTTTGCCTGCATCTGAACTCGTTCTTTTAAAATCAGCTTGTTCCTCCTTCTCCCTTCATCATTCGCCTTGGACTGGCATTGAGGAGGAATACCATATATTTGTGAACACTTTTATTTACATTCTTGTATAATCTGCTTTACGTATATGTTGGTAAACATTTTTATATGTAGTTTCATATAACCTGCCTTATTATTACAGAAAGGAACAAAGCTGGTTTCACAGTGAAGGACAACTTGTTTTCACAGAGACGTATTGTACCAGAACAGGGTTTGAAGTAAAAACAATCTTACATTTGTACCAGGCTTTTACAACAGTCATAAATACCAAGTTGTGTTTAGGAAATTACCCAGTTGTGTAGAAACAGAAAGAAAGATAGTTTAGGACCCCCCATAAAAGCGGGTGTTTGCAAATAAAAACCTCCTGATCGGTTTGGTAGTCAGTCAGACTTTGGTCTGGCTCCGTTGTGGGCTACAACGAGAGTGAAGAAAGAAGAACAGAAGATACAAATATATCAAAACGGGCTGAATAGACTTTTTAACCATTTTCTTGCATTTTACAGGTTGTTTAACTATTTTTATTCACAAGTGCAGATTGTTAACACTGCCTAAGAGGGTTTCTTAAATAATTTTTAATCAGTTAATTTTCAGGATTTCTTAATTTCCAGTTGTTTTTAAGGTTGTATTAAGGTTTGCATTAATAAACAAAGAGGGTCTACTAGAAAGAAAGATAGAATAGCTGAGCTGTAGTTCAAGGTCAAAAGTTCCCCTGGGGGCCTGGGCTGTCCCATTGATCCCCAGTACAAAGATTCCACCAGCCAGAATTAGGGAAAGGAAAGACTAAATAGACTCGAGGATTACATTTTTAAAGGTTTCTTAATACCTTCTATTTCACAGGTTTCTAAAAACTCTAAGTTTGATCCGTTTCAGAACAGATAGTTAATTGTGTTTTCTCATTATCTTGTGGGTATTAATTTGTATTGTATTTCTCTGGGGCCTCCTCCACAGTATTAACATACATTAAAAGTTAGACTTAGTCATGTCTTCACATTTAGACATTCGTATTCTTACTATTTACATTTTGGGTTTTATTTCTGTGTGTTTATTTCTGGGGATTGCTACAGCTACCAGTTAATGGAGTAAGTTAAAATAAGGGACTTAGATTAGGTTAAAAGAGGGTATATCAACAATTGAGGGATTTACATTTTCTCTTATTATAATTTTAAGGTTACAAGTGTATTTGCTATTGACATGTTGAATTTTTAGCCTAAAGTTCGACTTTTGAATTTACATTTTAAGTGTGTCATATGCAAGGGTTCATATTTTAAGGTAACTAAATTGAAAGTTTTTGAAGGGTACTTTTTCTGCATTCTCAAATGAGTTACAGAATTTATATTTTTAGTTTTAAATGTAAGATAACGCTGGAGAAGACATTCAGAGAAAATGGTTCATTCGTGTTAGAACGAATGAAAAGAGGGAATTGAGGAATACCATATATTTGTGAACACTTTTATTTACATTCTTGTATAATCTGCTTTACGTATATGTTGGTAAACATTTTTATATGTAGTTTCATATAACCTGCCTTATTATTACAGAAAGGAACAAAGCTGGTTTCACAGTGAAGGACAACTTGTTTTCACAGAGACGTATTGTACCAGAACAGGGTTTGAAGTAAAAACAATCTTACATTTGTACCAGGCTTTTACAACAGTCATAAATACCAAGTTGTGTTTAGGAAATTACCCAGTTGTGTAGAAACAGAAAGAAAGATAGTTTAGGACCCCCCATAAAAGCGGGTGTTTGCAAATAAAAACCTCCTGATCGGTTTGGTAGTCAGTCAGACTTTGGTCTGGCTCCATCTGAACTCAGGTGCGCAATGAAACAGAATTCTGTTGTGTGATTGTGTTGTTTCTCTCTGTCTCTGAGTTTTATTCTGAAAAGGTTCCGCTGAGGAGCGTCGGGTCCTCTAAAACATACAGATAACAGTTTCTGATTGACGAAGGAGTTTATCCAGCAAAAGTAGTAAAGAGTAAAAGTTTTCAACCCCGACACTCCCTTCATCATTCACCTTGGACTGGCATTGAGGATGAAGTCATCACCAGTAGGATAAATTTAGTTTGTCTGGGTAAGGTGTAAGCTTCTATAGGAGGTTTTAAAACACAAGTTTAGACTTCTGTGAAATGGTTTAATTGATTCTTCTGTAATTGTTTAACCACAATTTGCTCGTTGTTGGTAGCGTCGCCCCATTCTGGCCTTTGCTGTTGTATGCTTGTTTTTGTGTTCACTGGTTCTTGCTAAAGCGGTATTATATCTCCTATATTTTAATATCCTTTCATATCCTTTCATTTTGTTGGTATGGGGTGGTTGCATGTCTTGTTAAGAAAGAATACTTTTAACCCCGTGTCCTGACTCCAGATCACCCCCTGCACACACACACACACACACACACACACATCCCAATTATGCTTTGAAGCTGTTTTTCCTAATATTGGTATTGTTAGTTTTTGGTTGCATGCGTTTTTCCTTTTTAAATAGTTTGTAGACAGCATGATTGAGAGTAGATCAGCTGTTGCCACAGTGTTCATCTGTAAGATTAAAACAACTATTTTAATAAACCCTGTTATATATTAAAGAGAAGGTCCCCTGTTTTGTTCAGTGCATGTACGAGTTCACCCTTTAGAAAAGAGACTGAATTTGTCTGGCTTATGTTATAACGTTCTCCTGGATTTTCCGGAGTGGTGACCCAACTGCAACGTGTCACATTGAGTTCTGGACGTGGTTTTAAATTGTTTTATACATTCTTTCCCTTCTTTTTTTTCTTTTTACCGTAATTGCTCTTTAAAGACTATTTTTAACCAATTTTAGCCCAGCTTTTTTTTTTATAATTTCATTTTACCGGGGACATTTTAACTTGAGTTCAGACTGCTTTTTACCTCCCAATGGCTCCACTCACCTGTAGTCCTGGGTGCGACGGATGTCAAAAACTTTCTCAGAAGGTCTTGGAGGTGGAACAGAGGATATCCACGCTACATCAGATCAGATGAGCGGGACATGGACATTATCTTCGGCCGTACCTTCGCCGCCGCCGACAGTATAAAACTGGCGGACACCATCCCAAACCAGCCCGACGGAGCTGTGGAGGGTGGACCCACCGCTGGGAGTCCAAGCGGTCACGTGGCGCCAGAGGCCCATGAATCGACAACTGCATAGGAGGCGAGCTGGCTCCAGCTCGTAGCAAAGCCCAAGGTCTCCCTCTGCTCCACTCCAATGCTCGAGGGTGCCTGGTCAACGGTTGGCCCTGGCCGCGGCGGGGGGCCCCGGCGCTCCAGCCATCGATCTCCTCCACCGGGCCTCTCGCTCTCCAACCGTTTCGACCCCCTGGAGCCGGACTTCCCTCTGCTGACGGCCTCTGGGCCCCGTAGCTCCGCGGTACCACCCTTCTATTCCACCCAGCCGCCGTGGGAGCAGTTGTCGGACACTAACAGCCATCCATGCCCCGCCAAACCTCGGGCCGCAGCCCGATCCCGCCGAGGAGTGGTTAGCTTCACACCGAACCCTCGTAAGGAGCCCTGGGCACAGGAGTCTCATCGCTGCAATTCCGGGAAAACGCTGCACAACATCCAGCAGGTCCTGGACAGATCCTCTGTTCACCCAAAACCAGCCGACCCGCCACTCAGGACTCTCATCATCGGATCATCAGACACGTCAGGATGAGAGGATCCATCACTCACTGTTCTCCTGGAGCGACAGTCATGGACATTGCACAGCTGATCCCAGACCTCATCCAGAATCACCCAACAGTGAGTAAAATCATAATCCACGCCGGTACCAATGACATCCGCATGCAGCAGTCCGAACTCCTCAAGCGTGATTTTATGCACCTTTTAACTCTTTTAAAAAACGCACACCTGTGTGTGTTTATCTCTAGCCTAATCCCCGCCGTTGACAGAGGAATCGGACGTTCAAGGATTTGTTGTAGACCATGATGGCTGATGGGAGAAAGGATTTCCTGTAGCCATCTTTGTTGCAGCAAAGCTGAAGAAGCCTCCGACTGAAGATACTCTGCTGTAGGATAGTCTCATGAAGAGGATGCTCATGGTTGTCCATCATTTTTTAAAATTTGATGAAGAATCCTTCTTTGCATTGTTATCTGCAGTTTTTCCACAGTCGTCCCCAGAACAGAACCAGCCTTCTTTATCAGGTTATTGAGCCGTTTTTAGTCCCTGGCTCTGATGCTGCTACCCCAACAAATGATGGACGAAGAGATTAGACTCCCCATACCAGACTTTTAGAAGATATGCAGCATCTTGCTGCAAACCTTGAAGGATGCCATGTTTGTTTTGTTTCCACATACCTGAGCTTTGTACTCTGTAACTGCCCCATAGTGGAACTTGCCAGTAGTACGTGCAATAAGCAAGCAAGTATGTGCCTTAGACATAGCTTGTTGTTTCATAGTTACCGCTGTCAATTTGAGATCTGCCACAACCGTCTTGGGGTTTGAGAAGAAACAGCATGGAGGATGCTTGGACCCTTTGAGCATCATCTGGAACCGACGCTCCCCATCCAACAGGACACTGTAGTTGAGCAGGATACCAGACTGGGTGGAGCT
The DNA here is from genome assembly GCA_028564705.1 of Apricaphanius iberus. Classification (NCBI taxonomy): domain Eukaryota; kingdom Metazoa; phylum Chordata; class Actinopteri; order Cyprinodontiformes; family Aphaniidae; genus Apricaphanius; species Apricaphanius iberus. The sequence goes on from JAPXFQ010002687.1 coordinate 161,370, forward strand.
TCTATTGGGAGAAAAACACTGAGAGGAAACTGGGTTAACAGCCCAAATAACTATATATATATATAGCTGAAGAGTAGTAGAAGAGAATAGTAGAAGAGTGAAGAGAAGTGGTCAGTGTTTCCTCCAACAGTCTAATCCTATAGCGGCATAACTACAAAAATAGCTCAGGCTAACCTAAGCTATTCTAAAAAAAGTAAGGTTTTAAACCTAGTCTTGAAAACAGACAGAGTATCTGCCTCACGGACTAAAACTGGGAGCTGGTTCCACAGGAGAGGAGCCTGATAACTAAAAGATCTGCCACCTATTCTACTTTTAGAAATCCTAGGAACTACCAGTAGACCTGGGCCCATATCCCTAAAGATTCTGAGAATTCTCTCAGAGAGCTCCTAACTTAACCTAAAAATTCCTTGCCAGGAGTTTTAGCTTAGAAGTGATTCCAGAACATTTTCAGTGAACTCTGAGACAGAAATGGATGGAAAATCCTATCTTAGTGAGGAGGTGGGGTTGACCCTGTTGCTAGGTATGAGTCATCATTTCAAAAGCTGTGATTGGTTGACCGTACAAGTTTGATGAAAATGAACTTTTGGTGATAGTGAGCAAAGGATGTATCCTCAAATCAATAAACAGAATTATACACTCTAATCTTTTGCAGACTGTAATTGTAAATAATATTTCACATTCAAGAAAATATCTGGAAAATGAATAGTGAACTGTAGGGGTTGAAGCCTAATATTAGAATCTAAAATATGTGAAAACTTAAGCTCATTACACCCTGTTCAAATAATGGTTTGTGTCTTATTTGCTCATATTAATATCCTAGCTGGCATATTTTGTACTTTCACTCCCATATGGACCCCATTGAAAACAATTTGGCCTATCTCAAGGGGCTGTCCTTAATGAAGTAAAAATTGCAACGTTACAACTCAGTCTGGTCTTAACGAGGGTAACACGGCTCAGCTTTTATCAATGATTGTGATTGCTGGCTGGTCTATTTATGAAGGCTTGTTAACAAATATCCTACAAACAGCTGCTTAGGGGAACTCATAAGCCACTAAAAGTCCTCTTCCCTGCTCTTAGCAGATCTCGCCTTAGGAGCCCTTTTAAGCACTAGGAATCTTGAGGAATAGCTTTTATATTAACAGGGATTTTCGTGTCACTTTTAGGGGAAGTTCTAAAAAAACGTCATGACTCAGATTTTTCTTCGAATTTGGCCACTAGGATCCACTTTTTGCACAAAAATTCTTTAGGGATACGGGCCCTGCATTCTAAGAATAAAGTGCTCTGTTAGGAACATATGGAACAATCAGATCTCTGATGTACGATGGAGCTGATTATTAAGGGCTTTAAAAGTAAGCAGGAGGATCTTAAACTTTATTCTGGATTTAACAGGGAGCCAATGGGGAGAAGCCAAAACAGGAGAAATGTGATCTCTCTTTTTAATATTAATCAGAACTCTTGCTGCAGCATTTTGGATCAATGGAAGGCTTTCCATTCCATTTTGTGGACTTCCTGATAATAAGGAATTACAGTTGTCCAGCCTTGAAGTAACAAAGTTTTTCTGCATCACTCCTGGACAGGATGTTTCTAATTGTTTCAATATTCTGAATGTGAATACAGGAGCTGAAAAGATAAGATTTAAAGCTTCTCATTTGATATTTTTAAATAAATTCAAAAAGCATAAAAAAGAACTATTCAATTCCTGTCATTTCATAATCATTACTGCAAATCCATTACGTTTTGACCTGCAGATGTTGCTGTTTGACAGGTATAAACAGAGGCTATAGTAAACAAACAAAACATTTGGTTGGTCTTGATTAAGTTCAAGTAGACTGTTTGATGCCTCAGAAAAGAAATGTAAATGTTGGTCTGGGAGGAAAACTAGAATTTATCAAACATTTGTAGAAACTGTCCTATCAGTCAGTGTGATAGTTAACACAAATTCATTTCACCATCGATAGTTTTTGCCATCAGCTTTTTCTCTGCTTAATTCCAGCAATACACAGCCGTTATACTTCTGCTGCAGAGCAGATAAAAGAATATGGTGTATAACATCATTTGCTGATATTAACTTACGTGGAAATCCTTAACTTCTTTGAAAATATTAAATAAGTCAATAAAAAACATTGCTGTTTGGTTCTATAAGCTTAGGGGACACCAATAAAAAAAAATAACTCCGCCTGGGAAAAAGTGACAGAGACAGCAAATGAGGTTAGAAGAGTGGAGATGTTTCTGTTGGAAATTAAGAAAAAAAATGGTTCGATATCAAACTGAATACAATAAAACGTCCCTCAGCCCACGGCTGGAAAAGATTTAATACAAAGGGTGTTCCAGTCATCATATTTGACTCTTTTGTGGCCACGTCTAATTGGAGACACGCCTTCTGCTGCTCTCAGTACTCAAGGAAAAAAGGACAATATGCTTCACTGATAAGCAGGGCCATTTAGTTTTCACGGTGCAGTATGCAAACCTTCTATATATAAGTGTAACAACACCCATGGAGCTGAAACTTTGGTGTACAGTAGATGCTGTACGTACAAACAATCAAAACTGTACTTATATTTAGGAACACTTCTACGCACAACTATAAATTGATATAAAATCAAATCAAACTTTATTTATAAAGCACTTTTCAAAATAAGTTAATCAAAGTGCTTTACAGATTTAAAATAACCCCACAATCCCCCTTTAAAAATAAAATCATCAACACAAATACACCCCCCTCCCAACCCAACCCATCAGTCATACTCACACACACAGACTTAAAAGCTACAAAAAGCGGGCTGAGTCAGGAAATGCCATCATGGCCCAAAACCCTTAAGACACTTAAAAACCATTAAAAGAACTGTAATGGCATTTAAGACTCTTAATAAAGACGAGAGAGATTCCTTTAAGCATTTGGAGGTTTTAATAAAAGTTGAATTGATCATACAGGAGAACGGCACAGATCACAGTCAATGCTGAATGCTGCCCCCCTCCTCCTACCTCCCTCCTCCTAACCTGCTCAAATGAAAATAAGAATTTATAAAGTTCAGCAACCTTGCCTCTATATCTTTGAAGACAAAACTATTAATCTCAGGGTGGGGATATCTCCGGATGAAGACATCTGGCTCTTTAGCTGTGAATAAGTGACTTTTGACATATACAAAACAATGGCAATAGCTTGGGTTATATGTAACACAATAAGAGAAACTCTCAAAACTAAGTATATAAGAAGAATCAATATTTTCTCAAGCAGTGGTGTCTTCTCTAGCCTCGAACTCAACACCTGTTGTCTGGCTCCTCTGCTCTCAGTGTTAATAATACTAAAAGATCAATCATAATAATACATTTTTCGATCACAGTCTCCTACCCATTTATCTAATCTCAAAGATAAATCAAAATACTAAGAAAAATTAACAATCAACAATAATGATTACTAACGTAAGAGACGGGCAGCATTCAAAAAGAAAGACAATAAAAGTGGTTCAAATAATTTCAATTATTACATGTCACATTGAACGTATGTCTTATAATTATTAGAGTTGAGCCGGATAATGCACTTTTGCTGAGTACAACTATCATACGAGTAATATCAGTCAGTATCTTTGCTCGTATTGAAAAAACATTCTAGCTGACTGTGTGCGCTCTCCAGCAGCCACCAAACTCCCGAATTTCTCCTGATATCTATTGGCATTGCCTTTCATAAACACTCTGTTTCATATAAGAGGGATGGCGAATAAAACATGTCACACTTGCATTTTGCCAAGAAAGGGGCTATTGGGTAAAATGTCCTCATTCCAGTCATAAATAATCATCACCAGGTCGCGAAGTTCGCCTTTTTAATCCAAAATAGGTGACCTTCGTGATTCGTGTACGTGACGTACGGTGCAGCAGCCAGCCGCAAGTTTTCAGAACAGTTTTTATGTGATTGAGAAGCTGTAGTTTCAATCACTATTTACATCCTCCCAGTAATAAAGGATTTTAAAATGTTTGCACCGACCTCACATCTAGTTTCCTTTTATTTCAGCTGCACGATGGCAGTGGATATTTTTTTCCACAGCTCTTTTGGCCCAAGAGCGCATCTATTGCGCTTATCTGGCAGAAAACCAAGTCAGAGCTTAAAATCAACAGACTTAATGCTGCGCTGCGACCAAAGTGAGAAAAATAAAAAAAATCTCACCCTCTTCTGACACAGAGACTCCTATGAGTTTTATGAATGAATAATAAGGGATTATTTCTAAATGTTAAGTGCTGCTGAGCAGGGGTGTATCCAGGAGGTTAGTAAGGAGGGCCTAAAAGGGCCCAGGGTGGGTCTGTTACTTTAAAATCAAGTTTTATTTATTTCATAATATAAATAAAGGTAGTTATGGTATAAAATTGTATTACAAATCAGTTTACTACACACACATTCCTGGTGTGGATATAGCAAATAAAATAAAAAAGCACAACAAATTCACACAGATCATAAAAAAATTAAGTTAAAAAAATCAAAGTTATGTTGCAATAAAAAGGTGTTTATAACATTTTACTTCATAATTGCAACCGCATCAAGTTGCATGTATAGTGCATGTATCCAAAACCATTGATCTGAAGATTAATGCTGATGTTATGTAAATTGTTTTTTTTTCGAATCAGGAATAAATATAGCAATTTCTGATAAACCCATATTAAGTGCATGCTTAAAAACATATACCAGTTAACGGTATACCCATTTCAATATAACCAGACCCACTTCCGGGTTAAACTCCGCCCACTCATGGATTAGGACACGCCCTGTCCGAGAACAGATACAGATACAGATAATTCCCATGGGTTAACAGATACAGATGCAGATAATGCTGTACTCGCTCATCCCTAATATTTATTGATAAAAGTTTTGTAGCCACCTTTTCAGCCTGGCAGAGTCCATGCACAACAAATGCAATACTTGAAGACAAACCAGTTGCAAAATTTGTTGCATGGCTGAAAAATGACCAAGAGATGGTACATAAATCATAAAGTGTATTCCCACCTTGCACCCTTGGAATACAGGCACAGTCCTGCACTATCTGCATAGATGCATGGAGCAGAGGGTGCAGCATAAACACCTTGCATTAAAGATATATGGGTTAACCTGTTACTTGTTGATACAGTGCCCACTTTGAATGCAAGTCTTTATTTGATCTAACATGAATCTCGGCAAACAATGCTACAACATTGACACATAAAGAAACTGTTTAAGATAGTGGAATATCACATTGAATATTGAATAAATGAAAATAACAATTGGAGCATAAGTGGATGTTAGACCTCCACTGTTAAAAAAATTACATATCTGGTTTTTATGTGGTGGGGACAAAACTAGAATTTATAAATGATGCCGGGGAAATGTCCCCGGTTTATATAACACTTTTGTTTATAGCCTACTTTCCTAATGGAACCCCAAAAATGGATGTAAGATAAAGTGCCCTCTGATGTCACCAAGTACTGATCCTGCACCTTAACCACTCCATCAAAGCAGCATCATATTTTTAAAGACAACCAGGTAACACTATCAAGCGGACAGGAGCGAACGTTCTCAGCCCACACATTTCTCAAAAAATCGTGGAAATCCTCTCCAGTCCGAGTAAATTCTTCTGTTTGGTTGGCACTTCGGTTGCGGAGCATGTGTCCATGGCAACCACCTGTCTGGCTGTAAAAAATTTGACGCTTGCACTGAAACCACTACTGTACATGTTTTTAGTGTTCCCAGGTCACAAATTCATCAGACTCAAGGAAGCATTCCAAATAATAGCAGGAATCAGTGTAATAATTGTAATAATTGTAATTATAATGTAAAATTATAACAAAATATAACAATGATATATTTAAAGCAAAACTTAATTTATATCATAAAGCTTGGAGAAGGATTTTAGGTGACTAGGAAATCTGCCTACAGTATTGATTTAATGGTAGGCATATATTTATAAATATATATATATATACATACATTGTATTGCAGGCTCTGCAATACAATGTATCACTGCTTCTGTATCACTATTGCATAGCAGTGTATCACTTTGGCCTGTAGAGGCACCCATCAGGATCTGATCGTGAGGCTATGAACAGTACATTTACATTTTAGAATGGGTGGGATTCATGATACCCAATAGTAGTCTTCTAACCACCCTCTCATTAGAATTTGCATAATAACTGTTTCAGGCACTAGTTAACTAGTGAGCTGCTTCACTGCCACACACGCAAACTAGTGAGACTTCAATTGTTCCACTAGTTAACTAGTGGACAAAAATGCTCCACTTGTTTGTGTTTTTAGGTGTAACTAGTTTACTAGTGAACAAAGTACTTACTAGTTAACTAGTAAGGCCCGCAACACCCTCACTAGTAAACTAGGGGGTATTTTTGCCTTTAGATGTTAACAAGTGACCATTTTGGCATCTCACTAGTCAACTAGTGGGGCTGAAATGGTCCTCACTAGTTAACTAGTGGGTGTTTTGGGGCTTACTAGTAAACTAGTGACACTTTTTGCACCTCACTAGTTAACTAGTCAAATGGAAATTGCCATCACTAGTTCACTAGTGGGTGTTTTGGGGCACACTAGTAAACTAGTGACACTTTTTGCACCTCACTAGTTAACTAGTGGACATTTGTATCTTCACTAGTTAACTAGTGAGCAGTTCTGCCTTCACTAGTTTACATGTAAGTGTCGTACTGAAGCCACTAGTTTACTAGCTGAAGTTCCTTTGGCCAGCATGTTAACTTGTGTGGCACATCCAAATGTTTTGGGTGGGATTTTGTGAAATTATGCACTGTGATTGGTTGACATATATTACTTGGACATAGGGATTGGCAATAGAAAGCCTCAATTTCAGGAATTCTCCACCTCCTAATTCGAATTCTGCGCCACTAGCTGACTAGTGTGAATTTAGCTTTGAATTAGTTTAATAGTATACATTTAGGACCTCACTAGTTAACTAGTTTGGACAAAGGATGCATCAACTAGTTAACTAGTGAGCCTGGTGCCATCACCTAGCTAGCTAGTAAGTCATTTATGTTTCACTAGTTAACTTGTGACATTGACCTCTTCCAACTAGTCAACTAGTGAGGAGTTATACCTTCACTAGTAAACTTGTTCACATTTTTGACTGCCACTAGTTAACTAGTGAGAAATAAAACGTTCAACTAGCTGACTGGTATGCATTTTGGCCTTTACTAGTTAACTAGTGGACATTACCAGCTCACACTACTTAACTAGTGAAGCCAAAATTTGTTCACTAGTTAATTAGTGGGCATTTTTGCCTTCACTTGTTAACTAGTGTGCACAAACATGGCTCACTAGTTAACTAGTTGACAAAAATGGCATGTATGTTGGCCTGATATCAATATATCAGAATAAATGCTCATGCAGCTGGCCAAATTATGTAGAAGTTAACAAGTGGGAATTTCACATTCAGTAGTCAGCTAGTTAACTAGTAAGACACGAAACATAAGAACTAGTTAACTAGAGTAAATTTGGGTCTGACTAGTTAACTAGTGGATATTTTGGCTGTCACTAGTTAACTAGTTCACACAAACATGGCTCATTAGTTAACTAGTGGACAGAAAAGACTTGCATGTTCATGACAATTATGGTTGATATCAAGATATCAGAATAAATTTATTATTAAATTAAAATCGGCTTGCCATATGTTCAGGCTTGACCTGTCTACTCAGTACTTTGTCAAACCCACCTTTGTTCATAAAACCGGAAAAAAATGAGTTGGCCAATGTGCAGGACAGTGACAACAACTTTTATGAAGAATCTGTCTTTGGTTCTCCAGAAGCTCGTCTTCTGTCCCCAGGGATCCACTCTGTTTACTTTGTTTTATGATATTTGTGCCTCTAGATGAACTAAATTTAAAAGGCAACATTTCCACTATAATACTACATAAATTCTGGCTTCTAACTTATTTGAACTTATACACATATTATGTCATTAGAAAGTGAGGAGCCTTCTGATGACAATTATGTATGCAAATCAAGGATATAATCAGAAACGTATGAACAGCTTACGTTTGCTGATAGCCCCAACAAAACCAGAAGAAGATAACATGTGCAACTCACATTTTACTGGCTCCACTACGGCTGCCGAAAGGAGTCCAATAAACGTGACAAAACCGATTCATATCCAACAAAAACAGTTTAACATTAATATTTTAACTTCCATAAGGGTTAGATTACAGTCCTCCAAAAAAGTGGTCAGTCCAGGGCAACAACAAAACCCATAAAAACTAAACTAACCAGCGGCAATGCATTGAAATGTCTACTCCATATTTGTAGTCCTTTACTACCGGTACTCCATTTCCATTTCTGATTATGTCACTCCCACCTCCAAATGTCACTGCACATGCCCATAAAAAAACAATATGCCACAGTTTTGGATACCTTTGTTATTTAGTTAGAAAAATATGTGCTGAATTCTAATTTTTTGGGTTCATAGCTGCCAAATGTGGTGTGTGTACAGGCAATATTTCAGCCTTTAGACCCACAATGTGTTTAAGGTCACCTCTTTATTTTAAAGCTAATTTTAGATCATGTAGCCTTAGAAAATAAATGGGCGGACATTAACTTTATCTTTCCAGTGTCTTAACATTCATATTGCTTGGTAACAATAGTAATAGCACATATTATCATAGTTCTGGGAGACATTTCAGAAATTCTGCTTTCCTAAGAGACCTCAGCCCTGTCCTCAAAATTGATTAAGGACTGCTTTAATTTTACTTTGGGTGTGTGTTTTTAGAAAATGTAGGGCAAAAATAGCAAAAAATTTAACCTTGCTAGTTTGTTTGATTGTAGATATCAAGGATTTATCCTCTTTCAATGTAAGATTTTCTGTAAAGTTATAATTTTTTGTGGAGAACTTGTTTTCACTTTTTCTTAAAAAGCTTTCTGTTGTAAATTGTCCTAAACTCCTCCCTGTATCAAATAAAGCCATTGTAATATTCCATCTAAAAACATCCAAGTTCATTATGTTACACCCCTTCTTCACATTTCTTATCAGGGTCTTAACACATATGTACATGTCATAGTGTGGTCCTTCACCTCAGTGGTAGTTTACACCCCCTTATCCATTGGCACACACTGCAAAGATGTGTAATAAACCTTAAAATACATTCACCTTTCACCATCTGTGACGACAGCTAAATGAATAACTGCTAGGCTATTCTCTTTGTCTTACACACCTTACTCTTTGCTGAGGAAAGCAGGTCCTGCTCAGAGCAGCCAATTAAAAGCAATGCCTGTTTAATCACCGCAAAATGGGCAACAAAAGGTGTTTAAAAAGTGCTCCTTACACAGAATCAAGTCAATTAGAGGACAACCTTCCTGAGAGAACTTACTTTCTATTTTAGGTCCTGCATCACATCTCGGCACACACACACACGCGCTGCATTCATTAACATACACACAGTCTTACGAACACAACTGGGCACACACACAGACAAAGTGTCTTTGTGTTAGCTAAACGCTGATGCGGGACTTTTAGTGGTTGTGTTTAAAGCGCTGTTAAGGAGTCAAAGGTCCACCACCATTTTCATTATGAAACACACACTACAACCCCCACACACACACACACACACACACACCCACACACACGAACAGAGTGAGGCACCAGGAGGCAGACACACACTTCCATGCATAATTAACACTATGCACATAATTAGGTGAAGTTAGGATCCACGTTAATCTGCACATTGCTTGAAATGTCAATGAGTGCGAGCTGTCTACTCTGCTTTTCTATATCTTGTATTTTTATCTTGTAATACCACACACACACACCTACACACAGTGTAGCATTATTACCAACGGTGTATAACAGGGACCACACTGCAAAATAAACTAGATCCTAAAACTGACTGAGACCATGAGAACCTCAGACATTTGGGCAGTGAAGGCAGCATAAGCAAGTATTTCAATTCAGTTTAGTTTATTTATGAAGTGCCAGTTCACAACAAACATCATCCCAAAGCACTTTACAAGAAAAGGTAGTATTCCAAATGATTTTCTCCCACCAGTGAAACTCATGGTTGTCTGTCCTCTGAACACCGGGGTGAATAGTTCTCAGTCTATTATAGAACAGGAACAAATTACCTGTTTAAACTCAATTGTAATTTTATTACAATCACCATCAACAACCTCACCCCCATATACAGTTTTTAATCCTTTTTAGTATATTTATAAATTGAACATAAAATGGGTCAGATTTTTATCATCGTGATCTCCAAAACGTTTCCTTATTCAAGAAAAAAAAAACTGTAGACACAGATGTTCTTTTAACCATGAGTAATAATGTCACTTCCATCCTTACAGGACACCTCTTAAGCATGCTACTTTGATCCACTGTTGCTACAGGACAAATTAAGAACAAAGTCTCCCATGAATTTCAGATATATTCATGCATCTGTGAACATGAAACCTTCGGGCACATCAAACACAAAGGCAAAACACAATCTGTCATAGAAATGCTGAAAGCAAAGACATTTTCAATATCAAATAAAGGTAATTTGCTTTTTATTTAGAATCACAGGAATATCCAAAATCTATTATGTGCGGTATCACCTTCGAAGTAAGACACTTCGGGGTACAACATCACCAATTGATCCCAGCTTTGAGTCATTATTTAACAACATAGACATTCATGTACCCAGTGAAGAGCAAGAGGACAAGAGATAGCCCTGCAGATTAACATTGAGAGACTGATGAATGGTCTCCTTCCATTGCTGATTCATTTGATCAATTAATTTAATCAATTAACTGTGACTGCTGTGTACGAAGGGGAAGGAGGCATCAGTGGGAGTATCAGATTGGCCCTAATTATCTGCATGCAGGGTTTTGATTAATGTATTTTGATGATGATACGAGGTATGGCTACTACTGGTCAGAGGGAGTCAGCTGGGTGTAAATATAAAACATAAGGTGATGAGTCAACTTTATGTGGCCAAAACCTGTATAAAATGATGCAAAGTATTACTAATAAGCTAATTAGAAAATACCAATTGGTTCTAAAAATCTGCTCCTTATAAGTCTTACCTTCTTGCTATCTGAAATTGGTTTGTATGCACAAAGCATTATTCATCCAGACTGGAAAGTGGAGGGTGAGACATGGCAGCAGCTTTATCAAACATAGCTGTCACACTAAAGTCCTACTCAACATTTTTCTCCATATGCTGTGTGTCCACTCATCTGCCTGTCTGGTACCGCTGCCCTGAATTCTTCACAGACGACTTGTATTGATAGTGAACGGTTTAGAATCTGACACGGACTATTTGTCATTTTGCTTAAACACAGTTAGCTGCCCCATGCATGGCAAAAACCCCTAACTGTGTCTCAATGCCCTGTGATGGGCTGGCGACCTGTCCAGGGTGTAGCTCGCCTCTCGCCCGATGACCACTGGAGGCACCAGCCCCCCACCACCCTTCAAAGATAAGCAACATATATAGTTGATGGATTGCAGCCTTTAGGCCTTAGTTTAAAAAAATGAACACTCTCAGTCAATATTTTAACAATTCAATTACATAATTAATATATCTGAATATCCGTTTTGAACTGTGAAGTTTTAACTAAAAGGGGAAGTTTGTTTTGTTTTTTTTCAACCTGGACCTTATTTATGGCATGAATTCTGTTTGCCTACTCACCCAGACAAACTTTGAGCCACTTCGAGTCCTTTGGAAGAAGTTTATATCCATTCGTGATCAGTGTACAGTATATCCATATAATGGGAGTTGTGGGGACAGCAAAATGCTTCTTCTAAGTTAGACATTATCTGCCACTGATACAGCTGTGTCTGCCTGCTTGTGGCGGTGTGTGTGTCATATCACAGCTACAGCAGCCATAACAAATACCAGAGGAGTCCTTGAGTTACACCAATGTAGTTGAAACATACACATCTCTTCAACTTAGTTTCCAGCATTATGCCATATTCCCTGGGTGCCTTTACTGTTAATTACTAATCACTAAATAGAACTCATCTTGAAATGTTTTTCCAACTACAGCCACAAAGCTCCTTCATTCAACAATGTTTGTTATGAATCATTAGCACTATTCCCCTGTGAGTTCAGAGCGTCTCGAAAACGCTTCTTTGTTGTCTTCCAGGGTATTTACAGGCGTTTTTCAAACCGATTTCAACTTTCAACAAAATGCGATGTCAATGATTTTGCTGCTGCCATGACAGTTGTGGTGTGAGCAGGACTTTCACTCTGTGCTCAATGGCAGCAGTCGGTTAGATAGAATTTAATACTGTAATCATCAACATGGTTTGCATTTTTTGTGTTTCCAAATTGCACAAACAAAATGAACAAGTGGACTAAGACTGTCTTATAGCAGATAGTACAGGTCTTGCTCAGAGTACAACTGAGCTGAAAAATGTATTTCATCCAGTTGGGCAAAAAAATACTTTTTCAATTAGCTACACAGTTAGTGGCTGTGGCAGGTGTCCTGATCTCTCAGGTTTGTCGGTGAATGCAAAGACAGCATTTCCTTTCAGGAATTCTTTTAAATGATTTCTGCGGAATTACAACCAAGTCAGGCTCAAAGCATATTCGTTGGCCAGAATACAGTCCTCGATTAATGAGATGGTGACCGGAATTTCTACTTTGGCTCTAGGGTTACTACCCCTGGGAGAAAAGGGGCCTCATGCACATGTCTGTGTCTCAGAATTGCATTGTCTTCTGCAGAAAAGAGAGAAAAAGTTTTTTACAAGTCTCCTTTTTTCCTCCGTGGTTGTGTTTGGCTGTGGTATACATTTAAATTTGACTGATGACTAAAATCTACACAGACCCGGCGCCAGAGGGCATTACCTGGGGGGGCAGTGGGTTTTTCTGGGGGGGCTCAGTAAACTGTCTTTTAATTAACCCTTTTGCATGTTTATAAATATATCTGGTGGACGTTACAAACACATACTTCCGTGTCAAATCTACCGTTTTGTGTCACTAACTTGTTCTACATACCTTACTGGAAAGCTAAGAGTATTCATTGTTTGATTCAAATTATGTATACCAATTAAAGATGCAAACAAAAATTAAGACACAGTAGGCTAACCATTTTTACTGAGTCTCTAAGAAAATTATGTCCAACTCACCGTTATCAGCTGCACCTGCACATCACCGAGTCATCTCAAACAAAAACAATCCTTATGTCCAGTTAATGGTCTTTAATAAAGTACTTAGTCCATAAGTCTTCCTCTGTATCCTGCCCTGCCGCTTAAAACTTTAGTAAATTCTTCTTTTTGCCGCATTTCTCCTAATTTTTACATCAAAAATACTAGTTAGCATGCTGCTGCATTAGCTGTGTGCTTCTTTTTCTTTTTCTTTTTTATTTATTTATTTATTTATAGAACCACAAAACAACATACAAACTCTTGCAGAGGAAAAAATAACACAGTTTAAACGATTTACAATAAGGGGCATGTTCAAAACAAAAAATAAATAATATAAACAAAACAAGAACCGAGAACAGCCACATATACAAAAACGAAGGGGGAGTTATGAAAATCCTGTACACAACCTATGAAAAAAAGGAGCAATAAAACACTCAAAACAATAAATATTTTGATATGTCACAAAGTATTTTTTTGGCTGACTTGTACATATTAATTTTTTGAATTCTTTTTCTTTATCACTGCGGGTAAAAAATGACTTCATGTATTCTCGCCACCTGCTGGAAAGAAGTATGCACCACCGTTTTTTCTAAACGGAAGATTGGGGGAAAAATCTAGCGTTTTCTTTTCAAAAAGATTATTGAAAAACAGTTTCAACCTTGATATGCTTTTTAAAACATTTTAATCAAAAACACAGCAGCCACACCTGTATTCAAAATGGTTCAAAAACATTTTTAATTTTAATAGGCTTTTTAAAAACATTTTAATCAAAAATTGTAGGACTTTTTAAAATCCGAGCAAATAAATAACTGTTTATATGGCCTTTGAAATGAAATATCCTGGTTGTTTAACAAAATAGTAATAACGACAAAAATCTTAGAAGCAAATCAACAGTGTTAAACTATAGTAGGACTATATGTAATATATAATATTGTGTTTAAAACAAATTTACTCTAGAAACTCGAGAGCAGCTTTACACAAATGTCTACTGAAAAAACAATGTTTTGGAAAGAATACTAAATATTTTAGCACATCAACACCTTTTTTGCTCAAACCTTAAAGATAAATGAAAACAAGCTCCGTGGAAAACTCTTTATAAAACATAATGGAACTCAAATATGGGATTTGGGAACAGTAATTTATGCTGGTGCTGCTGCCACCCGGTGGCGGAATTACTGTTGCTTCAGGTGCAGAAGCGCTCGTAGCAGAAGTGCTTGTTGAAGCAATTTCTGGCTGCACTTGCCCTCTTGATGTATTATCCCTACTTGTGCTGGGATTGCTTTTCTGTTTGCTAAACCAAGCTCTAATGTCCATTTTAGCAAGCTGCTGTGCCAAACTGCCAAAGGATCTTCTTTTACCGAAACTAAAACTCCTAATTAGTAATCTAGAGCGCCATCTATTGTTCGTTTTGAGCCAATATATTCACATGAAGTGTAATCTTTCCTGGGCGGGCCCGTCCTCCAGATGGGCGGGCCGGGCCCGCCCAGGCCCGCCCATGACGCCGGGTCTGAATCTACATCTGAACAAGGAGCAGACCACTGTAAAACTGTCTGACTATTTAGACGTGAGCATGCCAGTGTGCTTTGGGTCACTGTCCCTGTGTAAAACCCAGGTGTGCCTGAGCTTAAGGTTATAAAATGATGGTCAGGGGATTGAGTGTTAAAAGTCTCCTTACTTACTGAAAACAATGAATTTTTTATTTTTTAATACAGTCACTCAGAGTTTTATAAGCATGCTCAATGTTATTTTTTTCTCCAAACTCAATTCCCTGCATCACCTACAGAAAGACAATAGCCAAGAAAACATGTGAATCAGAAAGACACTTGTACGTCAATGTCAAAACTAGTACTCACTGGCCTCAAGCTGCCTGGATTGGGACCCCCCACTGGAAGGCTGGATTGTTGTGGCTAGGAGCAGAGCTGAACTGCAGCTACTAGAAGCTAACAATGACCAACTCCAAAACATGGCAGAAGACGTTCGGTATTTGTGGAAAGAAGACATCAAGGCAACCTGTTTTTACCCACAGAAGAGGAGCTGAAGAAGAAAAGGTTGGAATTTATTTTTGGAACACCACCGGCAAAATACAAGATTGGGTCAGTTATTTGTTCAGCCACTTTGAGCACAGTGATGTCATAACTACGGACCTTACAGTACTGGCTTTACCATACCAGCTTGTATAACACACTTAACAACAGCATTGGCGCTGACCAAGGTGCTGTACAGAGCAGATAAAAGCAATGATACAAAACACAATGTACACAAAAACATGAAATACTAAAATCAAATAAAATGGCTAAGCAGCAATAAAAGCAAGGGTTATCAGCGAGTTGGAGCAACACCGCCGCTATCTGCTTCCACACGCGGGTTGGAGCAGGCAGGTTGCAGCAGGAGTTGGGGAGGAAGAAGCTAGTATAGCAGCAGAGAGACAGGATATCTCGGCATTGATCAGAGAGCTGGATTGGCTGGATGTGGGCAGATTCGGTGTCTCGACAGACTGGATGATCGCTGGTTAGATCAGTACTGGTATGAAAAACACAGATCAGGAGATGGAGGCATGAACAGATCGATGTCTGAGAGATGTGAGGTGAATAAAAAGTCTTTTAACTTTTGAGACGATCTGTGTTGTCATGATGACTTCGTGACTTATTTTTGGTGGAGCTTTTGTTAAGCCTTGCCCCTCATGTCCTCACCCACCACCGTTCTTCTGTGATGGTGATGGAAACACAACCTACAGGTTCTAGACCGTACCGTTCCATACCATTCGGGTCTGAAGCAAACGTAGTGGAAAAAGGGGCAAAAGGTTCCCCAAATGCTTCACTATTGGCTACAGGGAAGATTGTATAGTTTCCCATTCCCAAAGTTTGTCATCACTGGCAAAACATTTCTCGCCTTTACCCACGCACTTCACATCAGCAATCCACATAATGACTCCTCAAATGAAAGAGCAAGAGGCAGACCTGCTTTTGACCGCTTGTGGAAAATAAAGCCACTCTGCTCTCAAATCAGGAATGCATGCCACCAGAATTATCATCCAGGTCAGCAGATTACTATTGACGAGAGGATGGTTGCTTCAAAAGCCCTAACAATTTTCAAACAATACTTGAAGAGCAAACAGACACCATGGGGTTTCAAGCTGTTTGTCCTAGCAGACTCCGAAACAGGCTACCAATGGGACCTTTTCATTTACGAGGGGAAAGCACTCAGAAAGGTTTGAGCTATGACACAGTTGTACAGCTGTTGAATACAAACCTTCTGGGCCCAGGCTACAGGCTGTATGTGGACGATTTCTATACCAGCCCAGCTCTGTTCCAAGATCTGAGAAAGATAAACATCTCAGCCTGTGGCACCATCAGAACCAAAAGAAAGGGATACCCTAAAACAACAACCATTGCCCTGGGCTCAAAAGCTCCCCGTGGCAGTATCCAGTGGGTTCGGGAAGACCCCTTGCCGTTTGTCTAGTGGAATGAGACGTGTTTATGTGCTCCAACAATGAAAAATGTCCCCATCCCTCCAGCCATCAAAGACTGCAACAGGTATGTATCACTTAGTATATATTTTCCCTCCTGTAAAAGTATTTATAAGATTCTAATATACTGTATATGTGCTTTCTCTTTTTTTTCTTCTTTTTTTAAACAAATGGGAGGAGTGGACCACTCAGATGCCCTAATTGGGTTTTATGAGATTGTCCATAAAACCAAAAAATGGTATAAGACTATCTTCTACCATTTTGTGGACATCAGCATTGTGAATAGCTACATTCTATACAAAGCACAGTGCATAAGGAAAGACTGTAATGAACTGGAAACTGTGGTGTTGGAGTTGGCTGATAGTGGATCCACTAAGGCAGCTGCACAGCCGCAAGAAAAACACGGCACACATCATCATCCTCTGCACATAAGCAGCAGTGGGGACAAAACTTGGGGTGGACTAAGATGCAGGAAGAGCCAAGCAAAAACCCCAATAAAATGCACAACATGTGACATTCCCTTATGCTTCCTCCCACTCAGGGACTGTTACAATAAATGGTATGTTGAAAAAAAAAACATTTGAGCGTCATACTGTGATGCTACTAATCTTTTATGGTATCAGTGTTTGTGTTTTACAGTTTTCATTGTTTTGTGTTTGTGGGAAATTCAGAAAAATACTTTTATACCTCACTTACTCACCTGTTTTGACACTTTTTATAAAAAAATACATATTTGGTTTTATTTTTTCAAAGAAATATAATGTACTACAATGAATAGAGGGAATCTGAGCCCATATTTGGATTCCGCCAAGTATAAGCTTTCAAGAAAGCCCTCATTGATGTCTATAGGTTCAAGCATTCAAAAGATTGAATTTTTTCCATACGTTCTGCAATAGTGTCCAATTTGGATAGCTTTGGATAACTCTTGGTAACGCCTGGGCATACACATACAAAAGTTGGTGTCAAATTGTCAGTTTTACAGATATTGCTTAGATATTTAAAATCTGTGACAAATAAATTGGAGTTTTATCAGGACATGGTATGTTTCGGCTCTCACCTACCTTATCAGATTTTACAGTATTAATTTTTATAATAATTTTTTTTTCTAATTTTCAACAAACTGAATTGTTTAAGAATGTTCCCTTATCTATTCTAATAAAAACAGTCCATTGATGACAGCAGTAGACCCTAAGGTACTTGAGTTGTTAAAAGTAGTGCAGAAGCAGCCTTTCCTATTAGAAGGGCTGAAAAAAGAGGAGACAATAGTGACGTGCTGCTGATCTAGACTGCCTGTAGTTGTCAGTGCCAGCCTAATTACACTCATGTTCCAGAGAATTGCTGTACCTCTACTGTAAATCTGATGTTTCAGGGTCAAGTTATGATATCTCATACAATTAGTTGTGGATTCATGGATCTTTTTATCATGTCTGATTTGGGATGGGGCTGCACGGTGGCGAAGGGTTAGCACTGTTGCCTTGCATCAAGAAGGTTGTGGGTTCGCATGGAGTTTGCGTGTTCTCCCTGTGCATGCATGGGTTCCCTCCAGGTATTCCGGCTTCCTTCCACAGTCCAAAAACATGACTGTCAGGTTAACTGATCTCTCCAAATTGTCCTTAGGTGTGGATGTGCATGGTTGTTTGTCCTGTCTGTCTCTATGTGGCCCTGTGATGGACTGGCGACCTGTCCAGGTTGTACCCCGCCTCTCGGCCGTTGACAGCTGGAGATAGGCACCAGCCCCCCCTCCTTGAGGATTAAGCGGTTCAGAAAATGGATGGATGATTTGGGATGATATACCACCAAGACTCAACAATATATCAATGTGAACAGAGAAGTTGCACAACCAGCGATAATTACGCCAAGGTACTTTAGGGATTTATGACATCCACTTACTAAGACATCCACTCACTACTTTAGTGATTTTTATTTTGTATATAAAAGATGATGCAAAGAATTAATATGCAGATTCATCATCTCTTAGCCTGAGTCTGAGTCAAGACAGTGAAGAGTTTGACAATGACATGGTAACTCAATCATTTGTTTTAGAAAGTGAGCCACAGAGGCTGCTGGAAGATCCAAGCAGAGGAATGGAGACCCTGCAGAGCTGCAAGGTCCCGTATATTTTTGGGTCGATTTTAAGGTTCTTTTAATGGTTTTTAAGTGTCTTAATGGTCTTGGGCCTTCTTATCTGTCAGAAATGCTTTTACCGTATGACCCCTCGCGGTCTCTGCGCTCCTCTGGCAGCCGTCTCCTTATAATTCCCAAAGTCAGGACACGGACTCATGATGAGGCGTCTTTCCATTATTATGGCCCTCACCTCTGGAACAGGCTGCTGGAGGATCTCAGGGCCGCAGAGAACGTTCATGTTTTTAAGAGCAGGCTCAAGACTCACCTTTTTATCTTAGCCTTTAACTAATTATTATTTATTAATATATTTTTAACCGCTCAGCATGTTTTACCTGATTTAATTCTTAGTTTAGCTTTTAACTGTTTATTTAGTTAAAAGCTAAATAAACAGTTAAACGCGATATCGCGTTGGAGACGTATCGCGTTGGTAAGACGTATCGCGTCATTTCCTGTTTTGTGACTAACTCGTTTGTAGCAAGTCGGTGTTTCTCTCTCTCTTGAACTGATCTAACTTTCTCTGTCAATAAGTTTTTTCTGAGTTGCTTTAACACACAAACACATTAAAACGTTAATTTTCTTCACGGTTTAGGACTCTTTAAGCGTTTTACTGGGTTAATTACTTTGTTCTTAGGTAAGGTAAGGTACCGCTTGGTTAGCTTAGCTTTACGGCTAGCATGGCTTCGGCAGCTTTCTCTCTTGTCCCTCCATCTCTCTCTACACCTCCTCCTCTTTCCTGCTCTCTCTGTCAGATGTTTAGTTACTCCTCCGCCTCATTTAGTGAAGTTGGTAGGTGTAATAAGTGCAGCATTTTTGTAGCTTTGGAGGCGAGGGTTTCTGAGCTAGAGGCCCGGCTCCGCGCTGTAGAACAGCCAGGCCCAGCAGTAGCTAGCGCGGAGTCAACTAGGACAGGACCTAGCCGTCCTTCAACAGCTCCCGTGCAGCCGGGACCTCAGGCGAGCTGGGTGACTGTTCGTAGGAAGATTAGCGCCAGACCCCAGTCCGCGGCCAACCTCCAGCCCCTTTCTCTGAACAATAGGTTCGCCCCGCTCAGCGACGCACCCGCCGAGCAGGAGAGGCCGATTCTTGTAATTGGCAGCTCCATAGTTAGGAATGTGGCTCCAGAGACACGAAAGACCACCGTCAAATGCCTTCCAGGGGCCAGGGCTGCGGACATTAGGTCCCATCTGAAGCTTTTGGCCAAGGACAAACGGCGGTATAGCAGGATCGTTATCCATGCTGGTGGCAACGACACCCGGCGACGGCAGTCGGAGGTCACTAAAATTAGCGTAGCTTCGGTGTGTAGGGCTGCCAAAAAGATGTCTGACTCTGTAATTTTTTCTGGTCCCCTGCCTGATCGTACTAGCGATGACATGTACAGCCGTATGCTTTCGTTCCACCTTTGGTTGTCAAGGTGGTGTCCAGAAAACGATGTGGGCTACATTGATAACTGGGGGGCCTTCTGGGGAAAACCTGGACTGTTACGTAGAGACGGCATCCATCCCACCGAGGACGAAGCTTCGCTTCTTTCCAGGAACATTGATAGGGTTATCTCTAGTTCCCCAAAGCCGTGACAACCCAGAGTCCAGCTCAGGGAACTGTTGAATTAAATAATTATCATAAGTAATTCAATGCATGTTCAAGCAGAGACAAAATGGAGCCAATTTCCAGTTTAACATTTATTTTGAACAGATTAACAAATTGCAGTTTTACAGAGGAATTTTGCCCCCGTCAGTTCCTCTGTGGTCCAGATTTAAAGAAATCTGAACAATTAACTGATCTTCATTTCACAGCTTTATAGACAACCGGGCCTCTAGGCGTTTCTAATCTCTCCAATCAGAACATTCTCAAACAGTGTCTGAGCCATGATTTGCTGTCAGAGAATCCTGGAGTCAGAAGATGAGTCGTCTCTGTTCTGGGTCAAAGGTTCATTATAAAGATTTATTGTTAAATGGCTATCTGCTTCTCTAAAAACTTTTCTCCCAGTTTCTTATCTAAACATCCTGCTTTTACAACATGCCATAAACTTTAGCCAAAAGTTTTACGACTTAAAAGCTTAGCCCCATAAACAATACTGACAAACCCATCTTTACCATCATGCAAGCTAATTAAAACAGACTTTTACTTTCTGAATACTAACTAAAGATTATATAAACATATTTAATACGACACTGTTATGTAAAGTAGCCCCAAAAAATATGAGTCACGACAATTCCCTCTTTCAATCTTTTTTAAAAATAGATTGATATCTCCTCTATACGTACGTGTTTAGAACTTAAGATCAAAACCTGTAAAGCATTTTGAGAATGCAAGAAATCAAATCCAAGAAATTTCATCAGTTTAAAAACATGAAGTATTTCAGACTAAAATTCAAAACACAAACTATTAAAGTACCTTTTTTAACCTTAACTCCCATTAAAAAATGTAAATCTGTTAATCATAGATTCACCCTCTTTTGGCATTAACCAAAACATTTATTTTAACAATTCCCACAAACTAAATTCAAAACCCAAAATGTATAGGAATGTCTTACATGTGAAGAGATAATTAAATCTGACTTGATACATGTTAATACTGTGGAAGAAGCTCAGAAAATCCATGAACATAGACATTATTACTATGTTATATTCTGAAAGAAATCAAACTTAAAGTGGGAAGAACCCTGTGAAACAGAAAAAAATAGTTAGAAGTAACATTTCTGTTCTTTTAAAAGTTCATATCTTCTCTTCCGCACCGCTGGCATTCCGTCCAAGGCTGCTGGGAGCTGCATTCAGTAAATATCTTTAAAGGAACTGTCTTTTCCAAATGAAATCACAATCAGATGATTACAATAATAATCCCTCTTTAATGGTAAATTACTCCCGTAATTGACCATTCCCAAACACAGCCACTTCAATCAGGTGCAGGAAGATGCGATCTGATGCCATTAAGAAGACCTGGTATGGAATCAAATGATTAATTTAACATTTACTCATTATTTCTAAATTCTTCCTTACAGCTTAACAAAACCCATAGCATGTGTCATAATAGCCAGAAATATATCCCATAAGTACGCAAAACTAACTTAGTTAGCCTGAGTTTTTCACACCTTAGCTGTCAGACCCTGTAAATTTTCCAGGTATAAATTAACAAAAACTAAACCTATAAATTTAAAGTGTCCAATTTATCTTCTTTCTCCAAACCTGAGCATAGGACCAGAGCCAGGTTTTCCCATCCAGCACCCGACAGGCCTGCCCTGGGGGAGCAGCTCTGTGCTCTCCCCATTCTCCTCAGTGCCTGCTGTGGATAAAGCCAAGAACGTTTGTTAATCTCAGCAAATTGTCTCCTGCATTGTTGTGAAAGGCAGTTATGACAAGTTTCCACAGATAAGCAGACCAGACATTTCATCCAGTCCACAAAAGCCTTTGGAGTGCGTCAACAATGGAGAAACAGCCATTCACGTCCCATGCCCTAATTTGGCAAATCAATATAATGTTATTTAGTTTTAGCAAACATGCCCAGACTTGGTAGATCTATGGTCTGATCACAAATACAATCAAAAGTATAGAAAAACGCAGGTTAACCTCTATCAGTCAGTCTTACCCACTCTACAAATTCTTCCATCACCCCCACAACTTCCTTCCTGGGCAATACATTTCAGTGTCAGCAGTCTCCAATTCCTTGAGGTGAGAAAATATCTGAAAATTAATCAGTAAGATCAGTAGGCTCTATGTTGATGTCCTGCAAAATATGGTGTCTGAAAG
The DNA here is from genome assembly GCA_028564705.1 of Apricaphanius iberus. Lineage (NCBI taxonomy): Eukaryota > Metazoa > Chordata > Actinopteri > Cyprinodontiformes > Aphaniidae > Apricaphanius > Apricaphanius iberus. Next base: position 183,787 of record JAPXFQ010002687.1, read on the forward strand.
CAAACATAACTCTTATGTCATAATGTCGATTCCTCAGATATAAACTGCATTGATACCATTCACTAATTCTTTTCTTCAAAGTTTAGTGGTCTGTTCCCAAAGTAAATAGATAACTAAAATAAAATTGAAAAACAAAAAAAGGCTGGATTTTTCTGTTAGATATTGCTAATACACCACTAAAACATTGCAATAACAAAAATAAAGGCAATAACCATCTGCAAAGGTTCTATCCCTTTTTTTCTGTCCCTCTTACAAACAGTCGCTATGGAAAAGTGGCTCTCCTGGTTTCGCTTCACTGAGGTTGAGACGAATAGCTCATATTGAACTAAACCCCTTTGTAATCAGACTTAACACCACTTTTCCCCGACTCTGTCCCTTTAATCAATTAATAATTTCTGCTAATATAAGTATGCTACTTACATTGAGATAACTGTTGTTGGTGTTGAAAAAGGTTATTAAAAACATCAAATGTTTAAAACAAAACCAGAGAACAGTACTGACTGATAACACAACATAGTTTACAAAAACAGTCTTCAGTTTGCTATACTTCAAATTCTATCCATATTTCTAAAGAAAAATCCAAGATTTTAAATCACTGACAAAACAACTTCCCTATAAATATTGCCAAACCTAAATTATATATATATATTTTTTTAACACAATCCAATATCAATTCAAAGTACTTTTGCTTATATGATTCCTCTTTAAACAAACCCAAATGTGGTCACTTGCCCAAATATTCTTGATTGTAAACAATGAAAACATTTCATACTTCAAAAACATCTGTCCGATTCTGTGAAGGGAACTGAACATAGTCAAAGTGATTTTTGCAACTAAAACTCCTCTTAAATTTTGGTAGGATACACAATAGTCTAATTCCCCTCAGCAGTCAAACAAAACAAAACAAAAAATTCAATAAAAGAGGTTCAAGAGATGAGATTTCTCTAAACAAAAACTAGTCGCAATAAAATAAAAAATAAAAAATAAAAACCAGCATTTTTCTTTTCAGTATCCCCCTTTTCCTCTCAGGCTTCTTTTCTATGTCCTTTTCTCCAATGATAAACACCAAATTAAATTGAAGCTTCTAGAGATGTCCAATACATTACCACTGAATCATGTTTTCTTTAATCCAGCTTCCCAAATTACCATTTTTCCAAAGTTCTAATTAATAAACAGACCGCAGTTCAGAAATCTGGGTCATAATCCAAGTCGAACCAAATATATAAATTTTGAGAGAGAAAGAGGAAAAAATAAGAAAAAATAAGAAAAAATAAAGAAAAGAAAATAAAAAAAAATCTAAATAAATTGTCAGTTACAGAGTCCCCACTAATCAAATGATATATTATGCCATCATTCTAGGATCAGAACTGTTCCAAAATGTTTTAGGACCTGTAAATTTACTCTCAGCATCAAATAAATTAGCTAACAATCAATAAAGAACATCTGAAAGATTAATCTTAAATTTTAAAACTAAAACCGATTCTTATTTGTCAAAACAAAATGTGCATTCAAATATATGGTAAAAATTATTTCAATGTAGCTGGTCCAATCACATTTTGCCTCTACACGATCAGAATAAATGAATTTAGAATTTAGTTCTTACTTCCAAATTAAACCATCATTTTCGATCACCGTGATATTCATTACTTTCAATCCTTAGACCAAAATAAATTTATCCCCAGCCTGTTTAAAAACAAACTGATGCCTTAAAGATGACTCTGTGTTTTAATGTATTCTTTTTTTTTTTTTCAAACTCAAACATTCAAATCCCACTAGTTTAGAAAATATCACTATGATAAGTGTTGTTTTATATGGTAAAAACATTCAATTTATATCCATCCATCCATCCATCCATTTTCTTAACCGCTTAATCCTTTATGGGTCGCAGGGGTGCTGGTGCCTATCTCCAGCTGTCAACGGGCGAGAGGCGGGGTACACCCTGGACAGGTCGCCAGTCCATCACAGGGCAGGACAAACAGGACAAACAACCATGCACACACTCACACCTAAGGACAATTTACAGTGATCAATTAACCTGACAGTCATGTTTTTGGAATGTGGGAGGAAGCCAGAGTACCTGGAGGGAACCCACGCATGCACAGGGAGAACATGCAAACTCCATGCAGAAAGACCCTGGGCCGGGATACGAACCCACAACCTTCTTGCTGCAAGGCAACAGTGCTACCCACTGCGCCACCGTGCCATTCAATTTATAACAGAATTGAAATGTGCTGGGTTATTTCTTGAGCCCCAGTTGAAGTTTGATAACTCCACTAAGCATTTTTGTCCAGAAAATCCTTAAGAATGTTCAATTGTGTAAATAATTTAACACCAGTCTCCTTTAGGTCATTCATTCAGAGACCAAGCTATATTTCTAAAGTCTATAGAGCCATCAGAAATAAGCCAAACATAATTTTAGCATAAATGATACTTATTTAAATCACAGACTCATTTTCTGTACCATTCAACACGGTGCTTATTAAAATAATTTAAACCAGTTTGTTGCTTTCCAATTAACACCGTTTGCTTTTCGTTAAATTCTTATAATTACTAATTATAGCTTTATCTTATTTTAGGCCAACTTAACAACTCCTGCTTAAATCAATCAAAAAAGCAAAAAATCCACCTATTTAAAGATTCAAAAAATGCATCTTTTATTTTGACTATAAACGCCCCTCTTTTTAATTTTAAAGATGAAATCAAAAATTAAAACTACACCAAGTCAGAATCGACTCATGAGTAACTGTTCTTAGTCATTTGCGTTTAATTGTAACATGCATAATTATCCCAAATAAATTTACATGCTCTCCTCATGGTTTTGCTCTCCTCGTAAAACCAGTTAACCAAATTCAGCATGTACTTCTTAATCTTTAATCTCCGTACCGTAACAGTGCAGTCAAATGTGAAACACCTTAAAAAATTGCCCTTCGTAGAAAATGTGCTACAAAACATTGCCTAAGTTATCTTGAGGCCGTTTTACATCCTAATTAACCAGAAAAATTTAACAAAATCCAAATTCGTTTAAGTCTTAACAAGGCAATCGTCTGCAGGAGTCTGTAATCACTTTCTATCCAAAATCAACTTTTAGCTTGCAACACATAGAACATGCAGTTAGCCACCACCGCTAACTTAGCATAGCAGCCTAGCTCCACGTGCTACCGTTAGCTTTCTTTGTGAAACGAAAGCTAAAACAGCACAAAACGTACGGCGAAAACACTCCAGAAAATCGCAACACACACTTTAAAAAATGACTTACCGCAATACCAGGACTTAATCCGCACAATTTATACCACTTTACCAAACTTTAATTCGGCACGAACAAAAACAATCTCCTGTTCGTCCACGCGGACTGAAACATATGTCCCCAATTTCAGCCGTCCCGCACAGCAAACACCGATTCAACTACGTCCGTTACAGCCCAAAACCATTAACAAAAAACACAACATTATAAGCGGTGGCTTTTAGACCTAATTAATTATTTTATCGCGGAGGTTTCAGACCAGTCTGTTACAAGTTTCGTAGTCCGCTTTGAGAAATTTCCTGGCGCCGGCTTCCAGAAAACCACTCAAAAGACTCGAACAGATGGCAGAAAACCGCCTATAACCACTAATTTATTTATCAAAACACATAGTCAAAACTGTCGTTTGATAGCCGTACTATCAAGCAAAAACTCACACAGAATTAGCTCCGCCATCACCCCACCTAGCTTGGGGCGGCCACCCAGATGGCCTGTCGTAAATGTTCACAACTAATTCTTATAGATATTTAATTACAGTTATCCATCATACTTAGATATTCATTCATCTATTTTAATTTATTTATTATACTCGAGTTCATTATTTATACAATAACATTTTAACACAAAACGCAACATCACCAGCACTTCTCGCCAAGCGCCTGCGTAAAAAACATCTCACACACACATAGTAATACACCCTTGTACAAGCAGAATTTAAAACACTAACCTCGTCGGAGCTCACCAAAAAACCAATGCCGGACCATTTTCACAATTCCCGTTCGTGGTGCTCAGCCACGCGTCTGGAAGTAACGCAGCCCCTCTCCCAGGTAATCCGTTAGATTTAACAGAGGGCGACCCAGGCTCTCCTGTAATCTTTTTCCGATTGCCAGCCCGGGAGCTCCAAAATAGCGTCCTATTCTGGGCAGAGTGGCCAACTCGTCGAGTTCCGATCCGCACCTTGGTTCCGATTTTGAGGCGTTGAAGAGATCGGCCCATCTGCTCCACTGTCCGCTCCGGAGAACAAGCAGCCTGCACCGGGCACGCAGAGTAAAAAACTCCATCTCCCAGCATGCACCGGTGTTCCTCTACGGAGCGAAAAGAAGGACTAAATCCTGCTCAGAAACAGGAAAACAGACAGACAGCTCCAACACTCCGGGCATGCAATAGTGAATCTGCTCAAAACAAAAAAACAAAAAACATATTTAACTTGCATGACAACATTACCCAATGTTAGATTAACCAATCAATAGAATTAAAAAACTACGCAACTCTGCGCAAATTGTCAATAGAGCAAATACATGTCCGTTTATTAACTTTAAAAAAATAACTGGATTTTGGTCCAAAACACTGCACACAGTCGAGGTCACCATTTTGTTGAATTAAATAATTATCATAAGTAATTCAATGCATGTTCAAGCAGAGACAAAATGGAGCCAATTTCCAGTTTAACATTTATTTTGAACAGATTAACAAATTGCAGTTTTACAGAGGAATTTTGCCCCCGTCAGTTCCTCTGTGGTCCAGATTTAAAGAAATCTGAACAATTAACTGATCTTCATTTCACAGCTTTATAGACAACCGGGCCTCTAGGCGTTTCTAATCTCTCCAATCAGAACATTCTCAAACAGTGTCTGAGCCATGATTTGCTGTCAGAGAATCCTGGAGTCAGAAGATGAGTCGTCTCTGTTCTGGGTCAAAGGTTCATTATAAAGATTTATGGTTAAATGACTATCTGCTTCTCTAAAAACTTTTCTCCCAGTTTCTTATCTAAACATCCTGCTTTTACAACATGCCATAAACTTTAGCCAAAAGTTTTACGACTTAAAAGCTTAGCCCCATAAACAATACTGACAAACCCATCTTTACCATCATGCAAGCTAATTAAAACAGACTTTTACTTTCTGAATACTAACTAAAGATTATATAAACATATTTAATACGAGACTGTTATGTAAAGTAGCCCCAAAAAATATGAGTCACGACAGAACCCAGAGTCGAGCTCAGGGAAACCAGAGTCCAGGTCAAGGAACAGGGACTGCCACCCACCCACTACCCTATAGAGATAGTTTCCCGTCCACTACCCAAAACTAATGAATTAAAAGTTAATGCTACTAGAGCAAAGTATAAAAATCTCATAAAGATAAATAAAACTCGGACTGAACATAAAAACAAATCAATTAAATGTGGTTTACTAAACATAAGATCTCTCCCCTCAAAAACACTCTTAGTAAATGACTTAATTTGTGAAAATAATATTGATTTGTTTTGTCTTGCAGAGACATGGTTGCAGGAAGAGGACCATGTCACAATAAATGAGTCAACTCCCCCTAGCTACTTAAACTTTAGTGTCCCTCGAAGTACTGGTCGAGGAGGTGGAGTAGCAACTATCTTTCATTCCGATTTACTAATTAATCTCCAAAAAAATAATAGTTACAGTTCCTTTGAGCATCTAGTTTTTAGCTTTCCTCATACACATAACAAAGCAGTAAAGCCACTTTTGTTTGTGGTCTTATATCGTCCACCAGGACCTTATTCTCAATTTTTAGATCAGATTTCAGATTTTCTATCTGACTTAGTTTTAAACACTGATAAAGTCATTATAGTCGGAGACTTCAATATTCATGTTGATAATGAAAGTGATAGTCTAAATACAGCTTTTAACTTTATCTCAGACTCAATAGGCTTTACTCAAAATGTGCAGGGACCAACACATCCCTGTCACCACACTTTAGATCTTGTACTGACTTATGGCATTGACTGTGAAGAAATAACAGTCTTTCCACATAACCCTATCCTGTCTGATCATTTCCTTATCACTTTTAAACTTACTCTAATGGATCATATCAAACCTGAAAGAAAACTTCATTATACCAGAACGTTATCAGACAACGCTGTAGCAAATTTTAAAGAAGCTCTTCCAACTTTAATTTCCTCAGTTTATAAATGCAGAACAGAAAACAGTGATTTAACTCGTGACCCCTCACAACTTGACATTTTAGTTCATAGCGTTAATTCCTCCCTGCGTCGGGCAATAGACAAAGTTGCCCCCTTGAAAAGGAAGGTGGCTAGCCATAGAAGATTAACTCCCTGGTTTAATTTAGAGCTACGTACCCTAAAGCAGAATGTTAGAAAACTAGAGAGAAAATGGCGCTCCACGCATTTACATGATTCCTTTTTAATATGGAAAAATAGTTTATTGCTATATAAAAAGAGCCTTCACACAGCTAGAACAGCATATTATTCATCTTTAATCGAGGAGAATAAAAATAATCCTAGGTTTCTTTTTAATACAGTTGCCAAACTCACACAGGATCATAGCTCTATCGAGCCAACCATTCCCCAAGCTCTAAGCAGTGACGACTTCATGCAATTCTTTATAAATAAAATAGACTCCATAAAGAATAAGATAATTGGGAACCTTCCCAATATGCTTGCTTCCTCCTTAGTTAATGAGGCAGCCTCAAAAATGGTGGAACCTAATATATGCTTAAACTGCTTTAATGCAGCCGAACTTTGTGATGTACTAAAATTATTAGCTTCATCTAAACCTTCAACTTGCGTTTTAGACCCAATCCCAACTAAACTCTTAAAAGAAGTTTTCCCTCTGATCGCTGCTCCAATTTTAAATATAATGAATCTATCCTTAGTCAATGGATATGTACCACAGGAGTTTAAGATTGCTGTAATTAAACCTCTACTTAAGAAACCCTCTCTTGATCAAAACGACTTAATTAACTATAGACCGATATCTAATCTTCCCTTCTTATCTAAAATTCTTGAGAAAATAGTTGCACACCAGATATGTGAGCATTTAAACAATAATGAGCTGTTTGAGAAGTTTCAGTCAGGCTTTAGAGCTCATCATAGCACTGAAACAGCTCTGGTGAAGGTTACTAATGATATTCTCATAGCCTCAGACAATGGACTGGTGACCATTCTGGTCCTGTTAGATCTCAGTGCTGCCTTTGACACTGTTGACCACAATATTCTCATAGAAAGGCTTCAAAGTGTCGGTATAATAGGAACAGCACTAGGTTGGTTTAAATCTTATTTGTCTAACAGATTTCAGTTTGTTCAGGTAAACAATAGATCTTCCTCAACCTCAATAGTTACTTGCGGAGTACCACAGGGTTCAGTGCTTGGGCCGATTCTCTTTACTATATATATGCTTCCTATTGGTAAAATAATTAGGCAGCATGGGATAAAATTCCATAGTTACGCAGATGATACACAGCTATATCTATCCATAAATCCTGATGAATCCAATCAGTTAGGTAGACTACAGGCATGTCTGGAAGACATAAAAACTTGGATGACTCTAAACTTCTTGCTTCTAAATTCTGATAAAACAGAAGTTGTCGTCTTTGGACCAGAAGCTCTGAAAAAGAAACTACTTAGTCAGCCCCTTCACCTGGACGGCATTAAATTAGCCTCCAGTAATAAAGCAAAAAACCTCGGTGTCATTTTTGACCAAGATATGTCATTTAGAACTTACATTAAAGAAGTCTGTAGGATTTCCTTTTTTCACCTTAGGAATATTGCAAAAATTAGAACCATCCTGTCCAGGAATGATGCTGAAAAACTAGTCCATGCCTTTGTTACTTCAAGGCTGGATTACTGTAACTGTCTATTATCAGGTAGTCCACAGAATACAATTAAAAGTCTTCAGTTAGTTCAAAATGCTGCTGCTAGGATTCTGATGAATATTAAAAGAAGAGATCACATTTCCCCTGTTTTAGCTTCTCTTCACTGGCTCCCAGTAAAATCTAGAATAGAATTCAAGATCCTCCTTCTGACATATAAAGCCCTTAATAATCTAGCTCCATCATACATAAGAGACCTGATTGTTCCATATGTTCCTAACAGAGACCTTCGCTCTCAGACTGCAGGTTTACTGGTAGTTCCTAGGATTTCTAAAAGTAGAATGGGTGGCAGATCTTTCAGCTATCAGGCTCCCCTCCTATGGAACCGGCTCCCAGGGTTGGTTCGTGAAGCAGACAATTTGTCTATCTTTAAAACTAGGCTAAAAACTTTCCTCTTTGACAAAGCTTACAGTTAGAGATATGTTTATAGGTAGTTAGAGTCAGGTCAGACAGGTAGATAGGAAGAGACAGGTTAATGTTAGTAGTCAGGCAGAGTGTCAAAAGTTAGGAAGAGATAGGAAGAGGTAGAGTAGCTAGGTAGAGATAGATTAATGTAAGCCAGGTAAAGATCCGGAGCCGGTCGCGGCTTACCGCCGCGGAAGAAATGCGCCCCACAGGGGCCAGCCAGCGCCGGAGAGAGGTCCCTCAAGGGGATCCTCCCGCACAGTGCGGCCGCCCATTACCTGCCGGGTTGAATCCCCCGGGCAGACTGTGCGGACCCCACCCGTTTATCTCTTAAACGTTTCTCGCCCTCTTCAACTCTGTCCTCTCAGTTCTGTCTATTTTTCCTTAAGATAGTTGTCGACTATCGGTCTCGTGCCGGTATTTAGCCTTAGATGGAGTTTACCACCCACTTTGGGCTGCATTCTCAAACAACCCGACTCCGAGAAGACCCCGGCATGACGGGGGCCGTTACCGGCCCTACACCGTCCACGGGTCAGGAGGACTCAGACAGAGTGTTGGTAGCCAGGTCTCCTAGTAGCTAGGAGACAGGTTAATGTTAGTAGCTATGCTGCTTTAGGCTAGGCTGTTGGAGGACATTATTAGGGTCTGTTCCTACTTTCTCTCCTACTTCTCCCCAACTGCATGATGTGCTGTCAATTCAAGCACTAACCTGTTTTCTATTATAGTAGGTGCTCCGGATTAGCCCTGCTTGACGACCCTGACTAAGATGGCATTGCAGTGACGGAAAATTCTCCACGTCCTGCAACAAACTTCTGCATCAGTTCTATTGCTCTTTCTGTGTCTCTGTTATGTATTCTCCAAGCCACAGACGGTCGCGGCAGATAACCGCTTGTGCTGAGCCTGGTTCTGCCGGAGGTTTCTTCCTGTTAAAAGGGAGTTTTTCCTTCCCACTGTCGCTGCATGCTTGCTCAGTATGAGGGATTGCTGAGAATTCCACGACGCAATCTTCTGTGGTTCTGTAATTTCTACACTAAACATTGTATTGTAATAACTCTTTTTGTAAAGTGCCTTGAAATGACATCTGTTGTGAAATGGCGCTATATAAATAAACTGAATTGAATTATTATATTTATTATTTATTAATCTGCTTCGCATTTTTATTATTTATTTTACACTTATGGTTTTATACTTTATATACTTTATATTTCATAAACTTTATATTTTAATGTATTTTAATCTTTCTTGCCAGTGTTTAATCTCTGTGGGGGCCCCCTGCATCGGGGGCGGTGGTCGGCTGTGGCTGCCTGGGTGCCCCCCAGGTAGCGCTTGGGTGGAGGTGGGGGTACCAGCCCTCCCTCCTCTGGGCGCCCTGGGTCAGAGCCTTGTTTGCTGCTGTTGATCTGCTGCTGCTGATGCAGATGGCTCCCATTAAGGCATTTCCTGACTCATTTGTACTCAGCCTGCGTTTTGTAGCTTTTAAGTGTGTGTGTGAGTATGGCTGATGGGTTGGGAGGGGGTTGTATTTGCATTGATGATTTTATTTTTGAAGGGGGGGGTTGTGGGGTTATTTTAAATCTGTAAAGCGCTTTATAAATAAAGTTTGATTGATTGATTGATTGATTGATCACACAGGGTGAGACAGAGCCGCCTCTCAGCAACCAGTAGTATGTTCCACCCACAGGACTCTGAGAAGAAAAGCTTTCTTTCCAGAGTCCAAAATACCTTTTTTATTGTTCTTTGCCATCACATCGACGTGATGACATCATCACTCATGAGGTGGTCTATTTTCTCATCCAACATCCAATATGAAAAAAATTAAATTTAAAATAAAAAAAATTGTGTGGAAACCAGTTTGCTCAGATGTGTCAAAATAAAATAAGCCATAGAAAAGAAAAGGCCACCTCCTTACGTTAAGAAAAGATAGCAGATACAATAATAATGAGAAACAACGGAACTATTTTGCCTGAAGTAAAATAATATTTGCTTGTACAAACATTTCCAAGATGTCGAACTGCAGCTGGCCATCTCAGTCCTTACATAAATAAATAAATAACAAGAAATTCCTAGTTCTGCAAAAAAAATAATAGAGAGAACATAGTTTTGGTTTTTTAGTACATAGTAAAAATAAGTAGGGCATATTTAGTATGCATCCAACTTTTCTTGTCAACCACAATTAAACGGCTTAGGGTATTATTATATTTTATTTTATCGTTTTAAATACCCTACGTTATTGAACTCACCATACATTTTGGACGTTCCTCGAATGCATCACAGGTGTAAGGATACAGTGTACTGCTGTAGAGGAGCATCTGCCTTTTTTTCCATATTGAAATGTGAAAAACGATGCTTGTGTGTAGATTATAAAACAAAGATCAAACGTATATGCCTACAGATTTCTTTCTTACTTTTTAATTTATTTTAAATATTGGGCAACTTAGGATGCACAGTGGCGCAGTGGTTAGCACTGTTGCCTTGCAGCAAGAAGTTTGTGGGTTCGTATCCCAGGGTCTTTCTGCATGGAGTTTGCATGTTCTCCCTGTGCATGTGTGGGTTCCCTCCAGGTACTCTGGCTTCCTCCCACATTCCAAAAACATGACTGTAAGGTTAATCGATCACTGTAAATTGTGTGAGTGTGTGCATGGTTGTTTGTCCTGTTTGTCCTGCCCTGTGATGGACTGGCGACCTGTCCAGGGTGTACCCCGCCTCTCGCCCGTTGAGAGCTGGAGATGGGCACCAGCACCCCCGCGACCCATTAAGGATTAAGCGGTTAAGAAAATGGATGGATATTGGGCAACTTTGTTTCTTAGTGGGTGAATTGATCAGAGATGTTTATGATTGGTCAGTAGATGTCCTGTGATGAAAAGTTGTGCAGTGCATTGATAATATTATACATTATATATCTATAGTCAAACCGTCCATATTAATAGTGAACTCTAAAATGTTTTATTTATTTTTTTTATTCCACTCTTTCCCACTCCTGTTGATTATTTTTCCTGTATTGTCCCAGTTACATGATTATAAAAAACGTCACTCCCATTTTTGGAATCCCACGGGAATCATGTGAACCACTGGGATCCCCAAAAATGTCAGCCTCCAATGTAGAGTTTGGCAAGCAAGGGCGTCAGTTTGTTTTTAAAATTCCTGGGGACATAATTATAAACTTGAATGCATTTTGAGAATTGCTGGGGACAGTTATTAAATATTAATTTAGCCTCTAAATATTAATTTATTTCATGTTTCATTATAATATGCACTGCAGTGCATAAATGTGGTGAAAATCGCATCTTTATTAAATCAATCCAAGTTAAAAGCCATAGGTTTAACTGTTTTCCTTTTTAAACATCACCAATAGGCTGTTGGTTGGGAAGAATTATTAAAATCCACACCATAGAACAAAGAACAATGTTGGACATAATATTTTCTTGCACCAGCAGAATGCGCAACAATAAAACGTGCTCCTTTTGTAACCCCAACATCGTTCTGTGTGGATAAACTTCAAATTTAACTTACAGCTGACAGTCCTGCAATAGGGCAGCTAACTGTGGGTGATCCACATAAAGTTGCTTCAGATGGGAAAAACCCATATTGAAATTCACAGCTCCCGGACAAAGTTTATTTAATGTGAGCGGACATAATTATGTTTCGTTAAAGAGTCCCAAAGAGGAAAATGTTCATGTGTTGTTTTGGTGGAGGGAGCAGGAGGGAATTTTTCCCGAAGTTGCGCTGATGACGCTGTGCTGTCGCTATCTATCCATCACTTCCAGCGATTCAGGAATGAAAAATGAAGATAAAACTAGACTGGACAGTGTTTGGTTTCTGCACAGTGATTTTTGCACATTATAAATGTCAGCTGCAGTATCCAAATACTGAGAGATTAATAATTCACAACACTATTATTTAATTTCACTAATGGATCAAGTTATTTAGATTTTTTTCCCAAGTAAATGTTATCCACTCCCTGTTTCTCCATTGCTGCGTCGCAGAAGGGTCTCTGGTAGCTGGATGCTGAGATAGCGATAATTATTCGACTTCAGCGCAAAGTAGTATTCTGGCATACTCTCTACACAAATCCAGTGGCTCAACATATCATCTTTGGGAGTCTTAAACAAGAAAAAATACTACATGGATATTTTGTTCCTTGCTACCCACCCGCAGTAAAGAAACATCACCCATTAAATTTCATTTACAATGGTCCCTTATTTATTGTTAAAATAACCCACAACAGGTGAAATCTGCAAACTAGTCATCTTTATTTTTTACAATCATTATGTTTTGAGGCTGTAAAACCCCTCACCACACTCTTTTTTACACGTTTCCCAGACACACATGAACATTTACTCACATTTCTTATTAGTTATAACACTCAAACCTTTGTAGATTTAAAACATAAAAGTATTAATAAGCCGTACGGTCTCTCCGCTGCTGCACCACTCGGTGCGTCTTTTTCCACTTAAAGTTTCTGAGCATCTGTCGTTTCCTAGTGAGGAATGTAATTACAGGCAGTTTTTTGTATTGTTTTTCCTGCTGGATGAGAAAATCATTGTAACCAGACATGATAAATTTGGCAAGCACGGGAGACATGACAGGCAGAGATTGATAATTGCCTCTAATCATTTAAGATGAATACAATGCGCTGTAAAGAAAGCATTTAAATTGGGCTATTAAAAAATTCCACCAACCAGCGAAACGGCAAAGGATGGACCGCATTGTAGCTGAATACCAGTCTTTAAAACATGACATATGTTCTTCAAATAATGCTAATTTGATTTTAAAAGTTCGGCCCAACTCAACCACAGTCTGAGAGAGTTCAGCCTGAGCCCGAAGAGTTTATTTTGATTGACAGCTTATTAAAGTCCGAACCGATTGCAGCCCAACATTTTTCGGCTTGAAAAAACTGGCACCGGACAACCTGACCGGAAGGTTTTCAATTTACTGGACAAAAGTTTGAAACTCCGGTCAAATAGGCCCGTTATCTGAAGCTTAAGATGATAAATGAACAAGAATAATTTCAAGGCATGTTGATTTATAATCTTTTTGTTTACTCTGCAGCTATATGAAGTTTTAAATGGTTCTGTTGCATAAAAGTCTGTCTGGCCTGCGTGCGTTTCTGTTAGGGTTCTTGACCGCTTCCTCTAGGTTTCAGGAGATTTTATCTTACTTGTGGGCATCAGGGAGCTGCTATATAAATGCAGGAGTCTTCTGCAACCTGACACTAGGAAAAATAGTGCATTTATACTTCAGCATTTTCTGTGAGCAGCGCAACGCTGCATGTTTTCTGTTTTGATCTGGGAGGAGTGGGTTTTTCACATCAGAAGAATATAGCCCCATATTGTGTCACTCAGGAATGTGAGATTTGATGGATGGATTAAAGGTCAGCATGAGTAGATGATCAAAAATGGAGAGGGGGGGGCTTCCGGAGGAGGAAGGGGGGGTCAAAGAGGGGGAGAGGGAGGGGTCAAAGGTCAGCATGAGGGGTGGTCAAAGTGGGGGAGAGGGAGGGGGACTTCCAGAGGAGGAATGGGGGGGTTAGGGTTCACCCCCAGGGCAAAAACTTTATGTCAAACACTCATCAAACTGGTATTGAGAGGGGGTTAACAGGTGGGAGAGGGAGGGGGGACCTCCAGAGGAGGAAGGGGGGTTAGGGTTCACCCCCCCGGGCAAAAACTTTATGTCAAACGTTCGTCAAACTGGTATTGAGAGGAAGGGGGGTTAGGGTTCACCCCCAGGGCAAAAACTTTATGTCAAACACTCATCAAACTGGTATTGAGGCGTGGTTTTGCTAGGAAAGGTGGAGTCGAGGGTTTTCTGCTTTTAAATAGAGAAAAAGAACCATCGGGACTCTTTTCTTTTAGAAAAGAGACAGAGCCAGTCGGACGGTGTTGTGATTCATCTGTGATCGGCTTAAAAAAGGTGACAACCCATCTATCCTTAAAATAAAATTTCTAAACTCTAAGTAACTTTAAACAAATTCCCTACATATAGCATGTTTTATTTTTTAATCTTAACTTTAAGCAAAAGTTCCTCAATGCATGACAATTGTAAACAAATTCCCTCCTGCTCATAGCGCGTCTATTTTATTCTAAACAATAGACTCAAAATACTAAATTCCCCCAATGCATGATAATTAAACTTTGTTCAAATTCCTCATAGCGCGTCTATTTTATTCTAAACAATAGACTCTAAATACTAAATTTCCCCAATGCATGATAATTAAACTTTGTTTAAACTCTAAAGTTTAAGCAACTTTAAACACATCTCCCAATGCATAATGATTAAACTATTAATACCTTTAAAAACAACTTTGAAAATAACTTTAAACGCATCCCTTTAGGGTTTTAAATACTAAATCAACTACTTTTTGTGTGTTATCTATGGTGAAAAAAAACATTTCTATGTGGTTTATTTTGAAAAGCGCGCTTCCTCAGTGTGCGCACGATTCTCTACTTGACACTTAAATTAAAACATAGAATTAGACTTTCTCTAAACTCAAAAAATGATTTGCTACGCACCTCTGCAGAGAAAGTAGAATTATAAAGAGCATTTATGTTATGTTGTTATGTTATGTTGTTCTCAAAAAAGAAAATGGTTAGAGCATGCAAAACTCTGCTTTAAAAAATACAAAAAAGAAATCAAGGTCTACTGGTCGGATTCGTTCAATCTTCTTTACGTACAACAGTGAATGGTTATAAGAATGCGCCCCATCCCGTTTCTATAAAAAACTGGCGTCTCCGTGTGACAGCTCCATTCTTCCTCTACGACTGTTTTTGTCAGATGGGGTGTTGAGAGTGTGTCTGATCGACAGCAGCCACTCAAAAAACAAACAAAAAATATTTATGTGAAGCTCTATACGGGTGTTTGTTGGTTGAGCACAACAAATGGTAAGGTGAAATTCTATACGGATGTTCGCCTGATGGGGGAAAAGCAGGGTGTGACCTGCAGGTTGTCTGTTCCGATCAGACCCCCCGCTTTTAGCCGTGTTATAAGACCAACTCGTTTTAACGCTGGAAACTCGTTTAACGCTGGAAACAGAGCATTACCACCACAGCGGAGCAAAGATGATCATATACAGGGGTAAAAAATAATAATGAATAAGTTACCCGCACGGTTTAAATCATCTTTAAAAAAACACGAGTGTGTTCTTTTTATTTAGAACAAGCCCAGGTACATCAGAGTCAAGAATACGATGCAGGTGAGTGACATGATTATTTTATTTCTCTATAATTTAAAACCATCGATTCAACTTTTTTAAATGTCTCCAGAACTAGATGCTGAATTAACGCGAGTGCTGGATGTTGGTAAAATCCCTATTTCTATTTTTACATAATATCCTTTTTTTTTTTTTTTTTTTTTTTTTTTTTTTACACAATGAGGAAAAAAACAATTTTCTATCTGTTTTTTTTTTCTTTTCTTTTAAGACTGGGACGATATTCGTGACACGCTAGAAATTACATCAACAACACAGGGATTGCCCGTCGCCGAACACTTTATACCTGAAAGCAGACCAGGTAACAGGGTTGATTTATTACATATATTCACTATATATATATATATATATATATATAACTAATGCGAATTGCATGTCTTTATCACACATAGACTCTCCAATTGTGATTGAAGACGATGAACAGGGTGAATATTAATATTTATTTATAATTTATATATATATATATATATATATATATATATATATATAATTTAATCTCTGTGTTTTTATGTGTCATACAAAAATAAAAATAAAGGCCCTTTAAGAAACGAAGAAGAAGAAGAA